>JAGFPH010000064.1:959160-984027 GCA_018207615.1 Philaenus spumarius
TTGTTATATATCTCAAAAACCTTACCTCCTAGGAACGTGAAATTTGGAACATGTATTTGCCACAGGAGCAAAAGGTGAACTAAGAAAGAATTTTTAAATAATTTTCCTGTAAGGGTTGAAACAACTCCTAAAACAATAAACATTTGTGTTATACATCTCAAAAGTCCTACCTCCTAGGAACGTGAAATTTGGAACGCATATTGCTCAAAGGAGCTAGAGGCGCACTAAGAAAGAGTTTTATAGTATTTGAAATTTAAGGGTTGAAACATCCCCTAAAAAGTATTGTTTGCTATAATGTCTTTAAAGCTAGAAAACTAAAATGTTGTACATTTATTTCTTACATGATACATATAAAAAGTAAACCTGTTTTAAATTTTGTGACGTTCTGCTAAAGGGTGAAAATGTAATAACAACCCCTAAAACTATAAATATTAATTGAATACCGCCTAGGAACGTGAAATTTGGTACGCATATTGCTCAAAGGAGCTAGAGGCGAACTAAGACAGAATTTTAAAATACTTTCCCTTTAAGGGTTGAAACAACCCCTAAAACAATAAATATTATTTGTTATACTTTCCTTAAAGCTAGAAGGCTGAAATTTTTTACATTTATTTCTTACAAGATACATATAAAAAAATAAACCAGTTTTACATTTTGTCACGTTCTGCTAAGAGAAAATATGGTAACAACCCCTAAAATTATAAATATTATTTAAATACTGCCTAGGAACGTGAAATGTATACACATATAGCTCATAGGTGCTAAAGGCGCACTAAGAAGGGATTTTAAAATATTTATCTTTTAAGGGTTGAAAGAACCCCTAAAACAATAAATATTGTTTGTTACATATGTCAAACACCATACCGCCTAGGAACGTGAAATTTGGTACACATGATGCTTATAGGCGTTAGTGGAGCGCCAAAAAAAGGATTTTTAAATATTTTCCATTTAATGGTTGAAACAACCCCTAAACAATAAATAAATAGTGTTTGTTATACTTTTCTTAAAGCTAGAAAGCTGAAATTTTGTATATTTATTTCTTACACGATACATATAAAAAGTAAACCAGTTTTACATTTCGTTACGCGCTACTAGGGGTGAAAATGTGATACAACCCCTAAAAACAATATACTGTATATTCATTTTTATACTTTCTTTAAAGCTAGAGAGCTAAAATTTTGTAAATATTTCTTACAATATACACAGCACACAGATAAATAAACCAGTTTCAAACTTTATTAAATTCTGTTAAGGGGTGGAAATGTAGTAACAACCCCTTTAACAATAAATATTTATTTTTATACTTTGCTTAGAGCTAGAAAGCTGAAATTTTGTACATTTATTTCTTACAAGATACATATAAAAAAATAAACCAGTTTTACATTTAATCACGTTCTGCTAAGGGGTGAACATTTAATAACAACCCCTATAACTGTAAATATTAATTTAATACCGCCAAGTAACGTGAATTTTGGTACACACATATTGCTCATAAGCACTAGAGGCGCACTAAGATAGGATTTTAAAATATTTAGCCTTTAAGGGTTGAAACATTCCCTAAAACAATAAAAATTTTATTTTTTTACTTTCCTTAAAGCTGAAATTTTGCACATTTATTTCTTACAAAACACATATATAAAGTTAATGAGTTTTACATTTTGTTACGTACTGCTAGAGGTGAAAATGTGATATCAACCCCTAAAAATAATAAATATTTATTTTATTTTTATACTTTCCTTGAAGCTAAAGAGCTGAAATTTTGTACATTTAATTCTTACAAGATACATATAAAAAATAAACCAGTTTTACATTTTGTTACGTGCTGCTAAGGATTGAAAAAGTAACAACAACCCCTAAAAACAATAAATATTAATTGATATTATTTCCTTAAAGCTAGAGAGCTGAAATTTGGCACTTATAATTTTATGAAAATATTTCGAATGTAAGCTGATCAAAACTAACCCGATCTATGCATTTGCATATTAAAGACGTATCTGGGTGATCTGTAAACAACCAGCTAAGACTGTGATTTACCAGTCTGTAGATTTAGTGGTTGAAAAAGAAGACGCTCTTTACTCTGAATTTTTTATTGATTTAATTTATTCAACACACAAACAGTGGCGATTTACGGGCAACCAGTGAACAATAAGTACCAAACTAATTGAAAATACATGTTATAATTCATTTTCGTGAAATATTAGATGAAAGAAAATGAGAGAAAAGTATTACAATTAATTATGAATCATAATGATAATGACGTAGCAAAAAACAAATTCCCTGTAGCGAAGCACGGGTTTTCAGCTAGTATATTATATATATATATATTTTATGTTTTAGTTTGGAAATGATTAGAACGAAATTTCGGCAGTTATCATGTCTATAAAAAAGTTATACACAGAAAGGAATGCGAATTAGACTTGCATGCTATAAAATTGTAACAAATATTTATTAATAACTATTTAATCTTGGGGTTATAGTGTCCGTATTTACACTTTTGTCTGTGGTTGCGCTTAAAAATACTTTAGAAAAACAAAATGAATAAAACTAAACATTTCATCTAGGAACAATTTAAATATTTTATGACCTTAAATCTATTTAAATGTGTGTGATGGAGTAGATATATGAATGTGATAGATTCTATTGATGATGAACTGCATTATATTTCAAAGTTGATATTTACAAGGATGGTTTTTAAGTAAGAATCGTTTTTTTGTAATAGAACAAGACAAATTTTATTTATGAGCATAAACTTTTGAGATGACTATGGTTTTGGAGTCTAGGTATCATAAAACAAAAACTAGGTAAACATTTTCCGGAAGTCATTTGACTTCCTTCAAAATCTACTAAAAAGTGAATGGAGGATGGCGATTCATATTGGTACTAGGTATTAAAATACAAATGTATTTTTTTACATAAGTTAACCCTCGACAGTTTTTCATTACGTAGCCTCCTTGAAGGTCCTCACACTTTTCCCGTAGAAGTTTAAAAATACCATATTTAAAAAACGTTTGAGGGCGTGTTTTAACCAATTGCTCACACAATCCTCAAGGGCCCAAACAAAAAATCCTTCTGGGACAAACCTGGACTGTAGGGAGGGTGGAGGAGGATTTCCCAATGCATTTGCTCATGTTTGTCCCTTGTCAGAATCACAGTATCAGGCTTAGAGTTGTCATGAGAAAGGATAACATCTCATGGCTTTGGCTGACTTTAACAATTGGCAATAGTATGCTGCATTTACCATTCGTTAATCTTTGAAAATCGATTAACAAAACTCATCGGTAGTGAAAGAAACATTTTTGATTCTGGAGTGTAATGATGGACCCATGTCTCAACACATGTGTCGATGCGCCACAATTTTTAAAAACCTGATCGATTATTATCGCCTGAAAGTCTGAGAGCATTTTCATAATGCTCATAAAATTAATTAAAAAATACCTACAATTACATACACATACAAAATTTAAACATTTAATTTACACATACTACTTACAATAATGATAACAAATTGTACAATAACAACTTGTTACAGGGTTACAGGGCAATAACAATAAATAAAACTCTAATTAAAACAAGGTAGTAAATCTTAAAATGGCGTTTGTGTTAACTAAAATATGTAGTTTGGATAAAAATACAAGTATTTTTAAATGCTATCAATCACATTTAACCGATGGAGAAATGCTAACACCATATTAATGGTCTGGGTGTCATCACCCAGCATACTCCGAATGCAATTTGGTAGGAAAAACCTCTTACGCACATGTTTTAATTTTTCACACTCCAAAAAAAAGTTGCTTGATGGAAAGGAGATTAAGGCAAAATGGCGGATCCCCATGACACATCAGAAACTTGTGGGGTTAACACAGAATGGCCAATGCATAGACGAGAAACCACCACTTCCTCTCAACGGCTTTGGCGATTTGAAGGTACCGATGGCTGAACAGTATCTTTAATTTTTCAGAGTTTATTATTTTGTACAGCTACCCAATCTTCTTCCCACTGTCTAAATAAGGCTTCCTTCAAAGAGGACAATGCGCCTCAAAAGATTCTTTCTTTTCTGGAATCGATCCAGAAATCTGCCACAAATCTCCAACCAGATCTGCTTTTTATTGTCGCCTAAGATCCTCGAAACCCATCAAGCATTAATTTTTCTAAACCCAAGATGTTCACCGATAATGGTATGAGCACACCATACTGATACTTCTGGCACAATTTCGTCAATAGTCAACCGGTAATACACCCTTTGATAAGCTCTCGAACCAGACGGATGCTGTCATCTGTGAGACTTGACCTTGGGTGTCGATCATTCTCTACACTTTCTCGGCCACCCTTAAATTCTCTGAAACAAGTCTACACGGTTTTGGGACAGTATTGGGTCCCGAAACCTTGCTCTCAAATGAGTTAACCCCTTCATCGGTTTACAACTTTAATAATAACTTGTTGTGCACCAGAGAAAGATACTTCTTGTTCACTCATGGCAGTTCTGAGAACAGAATAGTGGATTACCAGCTTAGAAACACAATGTTAGGTTAGGGTTATATATTTTACTAGCTGACCCGGCAGTGCTTCGCTATTGCATAATTATTTTGGTGAAATAAATGCGACAAATAATGGTAATTTTGTGTGTCATAAGGATATAAACTCAAACCCCCTAAAAGTTTTTGAACCCCTTTCGTAGCGAGCACCTATGGCCCTAGAGGAAACTACATACCAAATTTCGTTCCAATCCGTTCAGTAGTTTTTGAAAAATATTCATTTAGTAACTTTGACCCCCCCCAACCCCCTAAAAATTTCAAACTTTTCGAAACCCTTTCTTACCGAGCACCTTTGGCCCTAGAGGAAGCTACATAAAAAAATTTCATTCCAATCCGTTCAGTAGTCTTGGAGAAATCGTGATTTAGTAACTTTGACCCCCAAACACCTCCTAAGATTTCGAATTTTTTGAAACCCTTTCTTAGTGAGCCCTAGAGGAAGCTACATACTAAATTTCGTTCCAATCCGTTCAGTAGTTTTTGTGAAATCTTGATTTAGTAACTTCGACCCCCCCCAAACCCCCCTAAAATTTCGAATCTTTTTAAACCCTTTCTTAGCGAGCGCCTATGGCCTTAGAGGAAGCTACATACCAAATTTCATTCAAATCTGTTCGGTAATTTTGGATAAATCGTGATTTAGTAATTTTTACCCCCTAAATCCCCCTAAAATTTCCAATTTTTTAAAACCCTTTTTTAGTGAACACTTATGGCCCTAGAGGAAGCTGCATACCAAATTTCATTCCAATCCGTTCGGTTGTTTTGAAGAAATCGTGATTTAAAAACTTTGATTCCCCAAACCCCCCCTAAAATTTCGAATTTTTTTAAACCTTTTCTTAGTAAGCACCTATGGCCCTAGAGGAAGCTACATACCAAATTTCATTCCAATCCGTTCAGTAGTTTTGAAGAAATAGTTTTTTAATAAATTCGATCCCCCCAAACTCCCCCTAAAATTTCGAATTTTTTCAAACCCTTTCTTAGTGAGCACCTAGAGGAAGCTACATACCAAATTTCATTTCAATCCGTTTGGTAGTTTTTGAGAAATCGTGATGAGTGAGTCAGTGGTATTTCGCTTTTTTATATAATACTAGCTGACACGTACGGCGTTGCCCGTGGTGGTTAGTATTTTCAGTCTTTTTAACGTAATTGTAATCTTTTGAAGTGTTCAGTTAGTGAGTGGTATTTGGCTTTTATATATATAGATCTTAAATAATAAAAGCACTATTGTCATAATAATAAAAGATCTGAAATTATGATTTTAGTAACTTTGATCCCCCCAAACCCCTCCTAAAATTTCGAATTTTTTCATACCCTTTCTTAGAAAGCGCCTAAGGCCCTAGAGGAAGCTACATACCAAATTTCATTCCAATCCGTTCGGGCGTAATTTGAGGATGATCAAAAACGCATTGAAAACGCAAGGGAAAATGCAAAAACGCCTATTTCTGGCGTAATTTTGGGAGAATCTCAAACATTTTTTAACATACTACTTTTAGGCCTTAAACGAACCTAACTACCAAATTTCAACATTTTCTGCCAATTAGTTCTCGAAAAAGCTGAGAAAACGCAAAAAATCGCTAGAAAAACGCGAATATTGGGCGTATCTTTGGGATGTTTTCAAAATCCGTTCTTAGTGCGCGTCTAAAGGTCCAACTGAACATGCATGCCAAATTTGAACTCATTTGGTTCAGTAGATTTTTAGTTCTGCTGATGAATGAATCAGTGCCATTTCGCTTTTATATAGATAGATTTTACTTGTCTTAACGGCAATATACAGTTAAACTTGGTTATAGTGTCAATAAAAGGACCGAACGAATGTTGACTCTACGTCCGAGTGACGTTATAAAGATGTATCAACAGGAAATCGTATTTTTGTTAGCTGAGTGAAAGGACAAACAACTATAGTATTACCATTATTGAAAGCATTATTCATGACGTTTATTCAAAAGAAAAACTATACTTCTTTTTTAATGTACAGTAGGGTCCCAGTAATTCAAGATAATTGGAGCTGAGGTCACCTACAATTATAAATTAGGTAATATTTTTAAGTGTGTAAAGATTTAATGAGTAAAAAATTAGGTTAAACATTTAAATACATGTTCTGTGTACTATTAACAAACTGTAGCATTGTAATTAAAAAAAAAAAAAACACTAAAATTACAGTACAGTAAAACCCCGGTTAACCGAACTCGGGGTCAACCAAAACCCGGTTTATCTGAAACTCCTCCGAATTTTGGAAATCCAAAAATAATAGCCTTATTGTATGTACAATATTTAATTTTTTTAATACAAATCAGAACTATTTTCTACAACTTAAACATCTATTAGAAATTAAGAAGCGGCTTTAAAAAGAAATGTGAAAATGTCAAACTTTGAATGCAGTTTTTTCAGAATTTGATAAATTTTAGAAGTTCCCCTTTCCTTTGATGTCGGGCCGCCTATTTACCCCCTCCTCAGAATAAACAAACTACGTATTTCTTTTCACACATTTATTTATGCGCACAGAGTAACTGAAACTTTATTTTTAACGTTTTACACATAAAAAGTAGGTTGAAAATGTGGAAAAATGTAATCTCCGGATGGTTCCGTCAAAGTCGGTAGAGAGGATTCCACTATAGCAAAACACTGCTAACTCTTCCATCCCTCCTAATCCTAAGGAACAAGTCACATCGACATTGCCGATGCCTGGGAAGCGGTCACAACTAAGTAAATGTCTTGCCAGGCTGTACGATTGAGTGGTTTAACCCGCGCTTTTGTCTTGTCCTAACACTTTCCCAGCTTGGTCATGGGTTTAGTTACACACAACTGACAGTACATTTATATTTTCAGTGGTGTCACATAATAATAGGTAATAGGTGACGTTTACTGCAGTATGATATATTTACAAAACGTTATAATTTATTGAAATTAAAGTAAAAAAGTAACGATTTCACCGGATGTAAAAAAATTCCTCTATGCCCGAGTTTGACGCATTAGCTGAGGCCGTTAAAACCAAGTTCAACTGTATACAAATAATTGCCGAAGAACCTACTGCATAACATAACAGATATAACAGCTGATTCGGATAACCAGCTTAGCAACATAATTTTAGGTTAGGCCTAGTTTATTTTATTTGTCTTAACAGCGATAAGTACACATAATATTTAAACAATAATTTACCTCATTTGGCTCCGCCACGTGACTTCTTTGCTTCAGTTTTCCTGATGCGTTTCAGAGCTTGTGCCCCATCCTCAGAGAATCACTCTCTCGAGATCGTCAACACATTAAAATATAAAAGTTACACAACATATTACACAACACAAACACACAACACAAAGTTACAACACGGTGGGTACCGTTACACAGTCCATGGACGACTCTATAATGAGGTTTATTGTTTAATTAAACAAACGTGACTTGGATACTAAAACAAAATGAACATAATATTTGTTTTCTGCTCATCTACGGCACAGTACCTTTCGAATAATATATAATCTTCATTGCTCTCCTTTTATGATAGATACTAAAAAAATGTACTACAAACTTTAATGTTCATGTTTTAATATAATTATTGTTTATTTTACAGCACCTGGATTGGTCACAAGTGAGTCGCCTCTGTTTACAGTTTGTAAAACGGAAGAATGCATCAAAATAAGTAAGTAAAACAGACAACTACTTATACGAGGATGGGTCAAAATAATTCTGATTTATCCATGGGGTGTTAAAAGTTGATGTGTTATGAGTAGATGAACCTGCTTGGTGGGCTGTTCTCTCCGTTTATTGCTTAATACAGTAATGCACGAGTAAGAGGTTCCATAGCCTGTTGTACTACAAATTATATTAAAGTTTTAAATCCACAGTTTGGGATGCTATACTGTCTCTGACCCAAGTGTTTGATTGGCCCAGGCAAGGGTGGACGAGAAAAGTGTGGAAACTGAAAGTTATGATTGACGCCCAATATGAAGTCTCATAACATCCTTGCAGTTTGTGATTGTATCTATTTTGAGCAGCAGTTGATGTTTGATGAAATCGCTTCAGAGATGGGTATCAGCCATGAGAGTGCTTATGCCAACAACACAGAGCCACTTGGCTTCAGAAAAGTCTGAGTCCCATGGGTTTCGAGGTTGACAGAAAACAAAAAAGAAGTCAGGTTAGGGATTGTAAGAGACTTCTGAATCGATTCCAGCAGAAATGGGGGACATATTTAAGGTGTGTAGTCATATTTGGCGAGACATTGGTCCATCATTACTCTTTTGAATCAAAAGTGAAGAAAGAAAGGTGAAGCCTAAGATAAAGTAAATACAATCTGTATTAATTTATTTATAAATGTCACTAGCAACTTGATAAGCTTATTTTGTGATCATATGTTTCATTATTATTAGGCCCCTTTTTCTTGTTGTTGTGGTAGGATTTTTTAATTAACGTGCTGTATGTTCGATTTATTGATTACTAAAGTTAATCTAACATTAACAACATATTAGTTTATTGTTAGTGTCTATATTGGTTTAAATCACAACCTTTCAAGGACAAAGCCCGTTCTTGTGACTGTTTTTTGTAACTGAAGAGAACTTTTACACATTGCCATTCAGTGAAAAGAAGGAGTATCTTTCATCCGAGTTATCGTTTTTCTCTATGATAAGACTAGGTCTCACAGAGTGGTTTTAGTGTGGGATAAATTGGAGGAAATCCATTGGAAAACACCTTACAGCCCAGATTTGTCCCACTGAGATTATGTTTTAATTTAATTATAAAAAAAAAATATTATTAAGGCGAAAAACCTTAGCGGTTTGGCCTGGAAGTCGAAGAGCATTTACCTAATGCTCATAAATTTAATAAGTTAATTGAGATACCTATAATCTGACATAGGTATAAAATAAAACATTAAACATTTAATTCACACACACTACTGAAACAATACAATAAAATTAAACAATAACAACTTGTTACAGGGCTGTAAAGTGATATTGTTAAATAAAATGAATAAAACTCTAATTAAAATTAAATAGCAAGGTAATAATCTAAACATGGCATTTATGGTAAGTAAAATATGTCGTTGGGATAAAACAGCAAGAATTTTTCCATTGTATAAACAAGGCTTATTTCAAAGAGGACATATAGTACGATGTCATTACCCTTTTCACGCTAGGCTGTAAGTAAGTGCCTTCCTTAGCAGACTGAGATTATGAAAGAAGGGTTAAGAGAAACGTTTTGAACAATCAAAATGTCAAGGATTATTTTGTGCAGTTGGTTGACGACCTTATAGTTTCTTTATAGAAAGGATTTACAAGCTTCCAAAACACTGGAGAAAATGTGTACAGTGTAAAGGAGATTATGTTGGGAAAAGTTAAAGATTTTGTTTGTATTTTTTCATGATCTATAAGTGTGCGTAAAAAGTCCAGTTTATATTTGACTCATCCTGGTATTTATTGATTTCTGATTATTGGGATGTACAGTAGAATCTCTCTAAGGGGGATCAAGTAGGACCAGACCCGGTTTAAATTTAAATAATTCTGAACCGTTGATGTGAGTTGAGCAAATTTCCGAAATTAAGTTTACCTGATTTAGGGTATAAACCAATTATTTGGGAAGTTGGTATACTCATGAAGGAGCTGAATAGCTGCTGCGAGTGTAAAATATATTAGTAGAATTTCTTTGCACCTCAGCTTCCAGGCCCGGCTCATGCGCTGCTTTGTTCCGTTCGCAGCGGAAGCACTTGCTTCTTGAGTTTGCACCTCGACTTTGCAGTCTCAGATTATGGACTGCGCTTTGCGAGTTTGAATCCCGGACATCAGCCTCGGGTTATGATTAAATCCACACGTGGGTTCGAACCAAGTGTGTTTATGGTATTTTATGTTTCGATCATTTTTGGGTTAACCAGGCTGGTTATAAGGTTGTGTAAAAAAAAAAACCAACGATTGTCCAAAATTTGGACCAAATCAGACGTAAAATGAGGACGTTAGATAAGTAATGATATCCCAAAACGTGTTCTGTGGACCATGATCGGTGTTCATTGACCACTCTTGACCTTATTTCTCACCATAAGAGTCACTGCAATACCTCATATTTCCTATGGTAATTGACTAAAAATCCAGGTTGTTGAAAAAACAATATTGCGGCCTGAAATTGGCAAAGCACATTCTCTTTCACCACAAAGCCAAACAATGCATCGTCTAGTGTTTCTAATTTAGTTTTACACCTATTATCTAAACTGTCTTTGAAATCATTTTGAAACAAAAGTTCTCAATATTGTTTCTACTTTTCTTCCAATCAGAGACGGCCCCAATGTCTTCTTATATTGCATATAGACACTTTTTCCACTTAGAAATTGTGTCAGATAAAACTTAATATTCTATACTTACATTGCACCCACTTCCTGATGTTTGGAATCTGCTTTTTTGTCCCCTGACCCTTCGTTATGTTATTAGACCACCTCACTATGTATTCCTTCTTATAATCTATGCCCGTACTGTCTTACTCTACATACTTAGTTACCTTCTTAGTTCAACCAAAAGGTGGATTTAACTATCCCTCCGACCACTTAAGCCTCCTGCAGCAACACCGTTATTTATTATTGTTCTCTTCTGTAAGCTCCTATACCTCTACAAAAACGCGTTGCTAGTATCCATATCGTGACACCGTAGAACAAAGAGTAAACTATTCAACACAGTGCCTCCCTTTTCCTGATTCTCTTATTATGTTAGGCATGATCTTGGAGAAGTCATTACTTTGTCTCCTGCTGCTTCCTTACATGGACAACAACTTTGTCTATCACAAAATAATCCCGAGGTACTCCAATCTTTTCACTGGCCTGATTACCTGTTCAGTTATCTCAAAATTTACATTCTTCCTTTCTCGCCTCCAACCATGCTCACGCAAAATGATGGCCTCAGATTTCCAGCACCAATTCTAGCTCGTGCTCCTTAAGCCACTGGTCAGGCCTCCTGAGCTCGCTGGTAGTCTTACTTTCCCCATCACTTAAAACTGCCACTAAGATCTTTACAACCATGATTTCCTAAATAGTTACCCCTACAAATAAAAATTATTCTATTTTTCTTTTGTAAAAAGTTTCCTTAGTCACAAATTTAATAATTAATGTTTTTAATCTCGATTAATGTGTAATTTTGAAATTTTTTTTAGAACCATAATGTCAACATTTTCCTGCAGAGCAATGTCTATTTTTTATGGTATATTCTCTGTGAACAGTACTACTGTAATCACACTTGTATTTCAGGTTTGAAGATTAAAGCTGCCATGAATACGAGCGTAGACCCTTGCGAAGATTTCTATAGATTTGCTTGTGGCGCATATTTAGAATCGACGGAAATACAAGAAGACAAGGTAAGTTGAAGAACACATTAAAGAATGATGAGAAAAAAGATTGGAACCAGACGGGCTATAAGATTGGGTAAAAAACAAAATGAAGTCAAAATTCGCTAAAAAGTGGTTCAACCTTAGTGCAATACAAAGAGTAAGCCATTTAGACTGTAGCTGTTTAATTTGCTGTTTAGAGTTCACCTAATACAAACTTTAAATATAAATAGCTACCAGATACATAATTGTACTTAGATGTAATTCATGCTTGACCATTTAAACATTTTAAAACTTTAAAAAGAGTTTTAATAATTTTATTTGAACATTTCAGTTGTCCGCTTGTACGTCGGACGAAATTGAAGATAAAATTGTCGAGGAGTTACGTGAAACTCTGACAGAGAAACTACCGAAGAACTTGCAGTTTAGACCGTTTGAAATGGCACAGACTTTTTACAAACAATGCATGGATAAAAGTAAGTCTTTGATGAGTGTACTCAGGGTCGTCCCTACGAGTGTAGGCACCCGGGGCAGCTTACATTGATACGTGGTACCATACCAGGTTGAACTTATTCTATTTACTTGTTTTTATAAAAACTATATAGAATAGTGTATTCATGAATGTTTGGTAAATAAGAATAGAAATAGTAAAAAAAATTGATTTTTTAATTATTGAGTAGGTCTAAAAGCAAAAATAACTTAAAAGATACTATATAATATTGTATCACATGAAAACTACATTATAAAATAAATTACATTCCAAATAAAGATTGAATAAAAGCATATCAAATTGGTACAGGAACAATTTTTATCGGTAGCTCTTGGTGAAAATATATCTACTAATATATTTTGTACCTTCAGCCTCCAGTCCCTGCTCACACACTGCTTCATTCCGCACACAGCGGAAAAACTCGCTTTACGAGTTTGCACCTAGACCTTGCGGCCTCGAACTATGGATAAAACGATTTCCTAAATAGTCCGTTAAAACCCTAAAACACATAATTTAGTTTCGGAAATTTGCTAAACTCATGTCAGCGGTTCAGCTGCGTGATCGAATTATTGTTTTTCAACTAATTTCTACATTTAAAGGATTTCTCAAATATATATATTCCCAAGTAAATTCTACGATGCTATCTTTTACAGGCCCGAAGAGAAGGGGTCAGCTGAGACGTGTACTTCTTCGAATGTATCTACATTAAATTGAAACCATACAATTCTCTTTTGACCTCCACATGGAGTGAAACTTATTTGTTATGTTAGTGTTGTGTTTGTGAAGTATTGTTTTTATTTTCCTGATGATGGTCGAATTGACCAAATTCACCATAGATTAATGAGGTAAGATTAACCTAATTAAAGTTGGAATAGTTGGTGTACTATACAAGTTTTATCTTATACATAAATTGATTTGAGCTATATTATTTGTACGATTTACATTAAAATACGTAAACTCATAACGATTACGATATAATCGTACACCATAATATTACAAATTCAGTTAACACTTTAACACGGTCGTGATTAGCCTAATTACAAGGAACTTAGAATACAATAATATATAAATTGTCTACAATTTAGGATTACTTTATAAACTCTAACTTTGCATAACTTAAATAGGCCTACTAATACATATCATATGAGGCTAGTGTTCAATGTGCATCTTAAACTATACAGATATTTTGCTGAAAACTGCTACTTACACTGTGGCTTTACCTGTCTTCTCATTTGACAATAATATCACTAACGAAAAAGAATAATATCGAAAATAAAACAAGTAGTAATTATTAAAATTAAAATGTGAAAGGAAATTGATTCTTGTAATCCTACAATCTCGACCATGTTACAAATTCAAATCAATTTTCCCCCCAAAACTCCCTGAACAATTAAAGTAAGTTAACAAGTTACTTCAAATGTAATCATACTTCTAATTACCATTTTGTGATTGCAGAAGGCATTGACGCACTAGGGTTGGATAAAGCTAAAGAATGGTACAAGTCATTCGGTGGTTGGCCAGTGTTAGAAGGTGACCGCTGGGACGAAGAGAGTTTCGATTGGTTAAACACGACACTCGCAATGTACCGAAGTGGTTTCGGCTACAGTAGTATCATCGACTGTGATGTTTTTCCTAATCCTGAAAACACATCAAAACGGATTATAGAGGTGAGGATCATATTTGTAGTTGATGTGACTGTACCTCTGGGCAAGTAAAAAAAAAGTAGACACATCGGAATAATTCCGATACAGTTGGTTATTTGTGCGGACCTTAATATTATTGTAAGTTTGCCAGTAAACATTTTAGGCAGGGTCAAAGGACATACAAATAGATTTATAAATAATTTGTTAAACATTATCAAATTTCACCACACAAACTAGAATTTGGTTTGATTAATATGCATATATTAAAAATTACACTCTTTTTTTCTACACCACCTTTGATGTGAAATACTTGACATGTGTTTTTATAAAATGGTATCCACAGCAGGCCTAGTCTACGATCTGTTCAGTTTCCATTTCTATATGGTGTTTCTGAACCAATACTTAAATTAATTTTTTTTGGGCCAAAGACAATTAACAATATCATTATTAAAAAGTCTCGAGTTTTCACACACAGCAGCCATTTTGTTGTTTTCATTTGTCAATTTTCATCTTAAAAACAAATTAATACAATAAGTTGAAATTTTGCATGGAGTTTTACGAGTTTTTTGCAGACATATACAGTATATATAAACACAGACACATATAAAACTGCATGTATTTGTTAATGTTTGGTAAGCATTAGTTCCGTGATATGACCGCATCCTTCCACTTCTAGTGTTATCAGTTACCCAACTGCACTAGAAGGATGTGGCCACATCAAGGAACTAATTTTTATGAAACATTAACGAATACCAACCCGGAAGCATATAAAATTACGTCATGGAAACAGTTTAACTTGAATACAGTAGAACCCCTCTTAACCGGCTTCGGATCAACCGGTCTTAGGATTAACCGGCCTATCCCATGGAACAACAGAGTTTTTTTTTCTGTTACAGATTATATTACTGTAACTGGCCTAAGTCTCAAACATTGATTGTTTGACGGACATTTCCTGGAAAATAAAGCTGGGTGACGCAACTTTAGGTGTGCAATGTGTGTTAGTGTTGTAGCAGACAGAACAGGGGAGGGGGAGTGTGAGTTTGATTCCCCTCTTACTTCAGCGGCAACTGTATTTTTTCTTAGAATCAATTTACAAAGCGGCATCCTTTGTTTCTTCGTCTGTTGCTTTGTCGGAACCTTTACTGAATTTCGTGGGAGCAAAATATGTAATATTTGTAACATACTGTATTGCGTAATATGTTGAGCAGCAAAAAGATTCAACGGCATTAGACGTGATTAACGTACGAAATTAGAGAGACTTGGCATTAAAAATCTTTGAATGTTAAAGCACGGAAAAAAATAACAGCTTTTTTGATAAGGTATATGTAAATTCAGTTTTCAAAGTTTAAAATGTTTAATTTGTTGGTGTTTGTTTATGTATGTGGTACATACAATAAAATGGGTTGCAATAACGTCTTATTTGCTTGTTTATTTATGAAATATGTTGGTTATTTTTGAACAAAAATCTATTTCTTACGAGAACCTCGGATCAACCGGCCATACAGGTAGGATAACCGGCTAGGGTCTCTGTCCCGACCAGACCGGTTATGAGGGGTTTTGCTGTACCTACTAATCACAATTCGCAAGAATCTCTAGCTGTAAAAGTTTTGTCAAGTTACACACTGAGGCAAAGATTCGACTCGTACAATCGACTCAATCGTAATTCCCAATTGCAAACCTCCAGCTATTCAAGATTGGTCAAGCGCTGAGGGAACGGGGCTGAACTAGCACGTCTACGTTGTAAAAGTTTTATAAAAATTGGAAAATGTTTTTGAGTTAACTCTCCTGTTTATAAAATACAATAGGCCACAGACAGAGTCCTTAAAGGAAACAATGAATTAATAATTAAAATTAAATTGCAGATCAAACTGAAGAATCCAATGTGTGATATTCTGAAGATGTTTAAAGAACAGGTGAGGATATCTAAATAATAGAAAATAGACAATTGCCTTAAGATTATCCAAACCCTGCTGCGGCGCCCAAACCGAAGTGAAGAATATTCTGAAAGTCATTTCCAAAATCATCGCCCATCATCCAAACTGCATAGTGAATTCCATTCCCCTTGTTTCTCTTCTCTCACTCATCTCATCCTTCCAGTTGTACTCATAAAACTGAGTATTTTTTTAAAATATTTATAGAAACTTTTTATTGCAGTTTTTGCGCCTGAGGAAAAACAGCAAGAAGAAGAAAATTAAAAAGCAAAAAGAACTAGCAAGCCTTTTTTAAATTAAGCCTTCAATTAATTTATTGAATTATTATAACTGTAAATGTTTTAAATACTTCTTTAATTTAGCAATCACTTTTAAAAATAACTGTACTTATGTTTTTTAAGATTACTCCTTAAAAAACATAGAATTCATTTTTTGCTTAGCGGGTATTTGCAATGTCTGAACTGGTTTTAAGACTATTGGGTTATCTTTCATAAAAAAATCCAAATCTGAACAGTTAAGATATGGTACGAAATTACTCCTCCAATTTCTTCCATAGCTGTTTGAGCTTTCTGAGCCCACCAAACGAGAAAAGTTCCTCTCTAGAAATTCCGAGGTTCTCTGGAGAAATTCTCCTTAGCAGTTCGGCGCGGTACTGCTCATGAGCGATGATACATTGATACAAGGTAGGCAACAGAATATTCTCCATTTCAATCGGGGTGCCTAGGTGAGCAGTAATATCTACTCTAGGAAAGTGTTTTGACTAAACTAGGCAAGAAGCTTTTGTTTTGATACATGTTTATCCCAACGTGCTCTTGAAATAGATGCATGTAAAAGAGTTATATAATTGTGATACATGTTAGGAGAATATCTTTCAAAATGGTCAATATAAATTACTGTGAATAGTCACCGTCTGTGTTATATGTTCCATGTAATCCACCAAATAAGTTTGAGACGAGCTACCGGCGTTTTCGCTTGCATTTCATAAAATTGTTCGACATAAGTACAGAAAGAAAAATTTTCAGATATATATGAAATTAGTGAATTTAGCCTTTTGAATCAAAAGCCCCAATCAAAAGACAGTTGTTCTTCCCCTTCATAACAAGATAACAATGTTTTATTAATTTTGTTAACGATGAACTAAGTTAACACCTTACTACAGCTCAGTCTTCTACAAGGTCATGGTTACAGTTGTCCAAGTTTGCATTTTTAGTACTCCGATCTAATCAGAGCACATACGCTCCTGATTGGTTAATTCACAAAAATATACAATGTTCACTCACTGATTTTAAAGTTTACTCTAACTTGTTGGATTCTTTCTGAATCCAGTTAAGCCAATATTTTTTACACCCGCCTTTCTTAATTGAATGATCTCTAGCAAGTTGAAAAGCCTTCATAACCCCAATACAAATGTGCCAGCAGAAATGATCCTGATAATGTTATTTATAAAACAGCCCTTTGATATGGGTTTAATATATCTTTTTTTTAAATGTGGAATAGAGGAGACCAAGGCCTCTCCCCCACTCTGACCCAATAGGATCTATTGTGGTATGATTTTCCCTTTAGTGCTCATCTCAGATTCTTCCCATGTCTCTTATGAACCCAAGGAGAGTCTTGGGATCAACACCACGGAATCAACCCACACTCGCGAGACCCTTGCACTCATATAGCAGTTGTTGACTCGCTTCAATCCCAAGAAAGCAGAATCGAAAGGAGTCTTTTTTTTTAGATGGTACTTGGCCAGGCAATGCCAGTACCATAATCAGCCAGTTCCTACAATCAGCCAAAGATTGTTTCTGCCCATCAATAGAAGCTTTTGAGCTTTCGACTTAGAGAGGCAGATTAACATATTTGCCCACCTTAGCCCAGGAGCATTGTTGCAGTGTGAGGACCAACTTTTCTCCTTCCAGATTTCAACAACATTTCTTAGGTGACTCATGAGCTTCTCACAGAAAGGATCTGGGCCAATGAAGGGCTTTTTGACTCCAACTCTAGCAATGCAATCCATGTCATTACCCTTTATGCTCACATAGCCAGGCACCCATTTAAAAGTAACTTCATTGACTCTAGCCTTGATTCAAAGGTGAATGACTCCAGCGACTTCACGGCAGCTTGTCTATCAATCCTAGCACCCTTGTTCCAATTTTAAGGATTTTACTGGTGCATCGTTCGCAATAACCACCGTAAGAAACATCAATGGGAGGGAGTCCATAACTCTAGATAAACTACACCTAGGACCATAGACTCCTGCTCCAACTCCGTTGATCATTTTGGAGTTATCCGTTTACCACGCTTGTGTGCTTATACCTGGACCAGGTCCACCAGCTCCTAGAGACCATAGATCTTGACCATGCAAGCGTAGTCAAAGATTAGTGTCCTCATCATCTGAGACCATAAGTTCCAACTTGAGAACCTCAAGTTCTTGCATTATAGTCTGGTGACCTACCAGATCCCCTGGTTTGTAGTTATGAGATCCCCCCCCCTCCTGAAGGTAGACCGCAACACAAACCCCTGAACGTGAATGTGCAGAGGTTTACCTTTGTATTATATCTTATTAAATGAAATGCACTTTTTAACAGGTTTTCACACTGTAGAGACATTTAAATAAATTGAATGTGTTGCAGATGGGACACTCTGATCTTGGGGTGGATTCAGAGTTTCTAAAAGAAGGATTTGAAATGAAAATAGTGCAAGGATATTACAAGTATATGGTGGAAGTGGCGGTGATGTACGGAGCTGAGAAGGAGCGAGCTTTGAAAGAGTTGAGGAAGAGTCTGGATTTTGAAATGAAACTTGCAGAGGTAAAGCACAACTTTGAATAGAAAAATTTCATATTTAACATATTCATGTTGCGAGAGCACAACTAATTTCACCTTGGGATTGCTTAGCAGTCAATATATTTTATTTATAAGCCTAGAAGATGGTTCAAAATAAATTAAACTTTATTGTCGTTTAAGTTATTTGTAAATATGAGGGTAGGCTGAAAAGTAGTGCCCACATGCTTGTAGAACGCAAACTAAATGACTTACAGAAGCGCGCCGGGTGCATACTTGGGAATAACGAATAGCGATATTCGTTAGCAATTTCGGCTAACTTCTATCATATTCGTTAGTTTTTAAAAAGTAATCAAAATAACTTCTACTTAGTTAGAATCCAGCTAACGAATAGATAATATATTCGTTAGCAGTTTTGTTGTTTAATTAGTTAGATTTTTGAACGGACGGAATTACCTCAATTCGAATTTTATGAAGCGAGCGGTGAGGGTTATGTTGTTATGTATGGGCTGTATGGGATTCCCAGAAATGGTCAGCGCCTGCCATGACAAAGACAACAGGACAGGATGGGGAGGGGTCAGTGGTATGCAGCGCCAACCAATAACAATATCGGTAACGGACATAACGGTATAGCATAAGGGGAGGGAATGGGGAATGTTTGGCAATATTTGTCATCTCAAGACAATGACTTCACTCTTCAGTTGATGTTTATTCTGACAAGTAGTGTACAGTCTGTTTTTAAAGCATTTAAAACAAAAAGTTTTATTATTTTTTTCAGCAAAAATATTATTTAATCTTAAATGTTCTTATATAAAAATTGGAAGCGTCAAACAATAGTTTGCCCGCCGTAATAATTACGGTATCGGGACTGTCCGTGATAACTGATAATACAAACGCGCATTTGATTTTCAAGCGACTAGCTGCAATTAATGTTTCAAATGTAGAAGTTGTTAAGGTTTGATTAAATTTATTAATAAGACTGATTCGATAATTTTAGGCTACGGTTTTAATTTTGCTTCGTTTTGATAGAAATACTTTCATAGTTGTGAATAGAGGATAATGATGCTGTGTAATCTTATTTTTATCTACAACTAGTGGACCCAGCAATGCTTCGCTATTGCATGATTTAATTTAAAAGTTATTAAAGTTATTCCATTTCATTACATTGACTTAAGTAATCAAATTGCAAAATGGTTTTGTGCCACTTAACAATATACTACACAAATTTAAATTTATAGTTTGTAAACCTTTATAGATAGTGCAGTAAACCTTTTGTTTGCTTTTACCTAAAATTAAAAAAACTGACAGTTAGTTGTTAAAAATTGTAAAAAACCTAATTCTAAATTGGCTGCAAATAAACATGTTTTGGTTCATTGTAGGCCTAACCTAAAATCATGTTCAGTTTTTGATAAAACACAGCTGTTTTATATAAATTATGTAACAACCAAAAATGTTTGAATTGAATTAAAATATAGTAAGGGGCATATTAAACTGTCAAATGATTGGTCAATGTTTTATCAAAGATCTTTGATGAATTCTTTGACAAAGATTTGTCAAAGAATACATATTACACCTGCCCAATTTCTTTGATATTAAATTAGATAGGTATATTTTGGGGTTATGTTTCGGTTTCTTCTTATATTTTTATTATTGTATTAACTATTATTACAAAATTACAGTTGAAAGATCGTAATTCATATAATAATAGCGAACTTCTCCAAAAACTAACTTTATTTTCTATCAGTTAGTTTTCAACTAACTAATAACTTCTATCAGTTAGTTTTCAACTAACTAATAACTTCTATCAGTTACTTTTTTAAGTAACTAACTAATAACTTATATCGGTTACTTTTTACGGGACTAACTAATTTCTAACTAGTTAGAATTTTTGACTAACTTTCCCAAGTATGCCCGGGTGGCATGTGGCAGTAACATTCCCCCTCTATACGCATGCGGTGTTTGAAGGCCTTGTGTTCAACCAGTGTATTTTGAGCAGAGGAAGTTCTGCAGTCATGTTCTAGTGCTATGTAAGAGTGAGTAAACAGCATGTAGTTATCAAATTTTTAACTGCTGAATAAGTGACTCCTACTGAGATCCCTTCCTTTCGTTTAAAGACTGTTTATGGTGATGATGCCGTTGATAGGTGTTCTGTAAATCGATGGATAGTAAAATGTTGTGGTTGCGAGCCTGGAAAATCCATAATTCATCATGATTGATGAAATACGCAGCGGATGTCTGATCACTGCTGCAGACGATAAACATCGCAAACTGGTCGACGATTTGATTAAAAATGACTGGCGAATCACTCAAAATCGCAAACCATTGAAATATCCAAAGAACGTGTTGGCTTCATAATTGAACAATTGCGATACTGTAAAATCTATGCATGATGGGTACAATGACATCTCACAGATGAGAGCAAACAGTGTCGATTAGAATGCTGCGAGCAACTTTTGCAGTGCTACCGTGACGAAGGAGGTGACTTTCTTGTAAATATTGTGACGGGTTATGACCCGGAAGAAAGAGCGCTGAATATCGTCATCCGTTTCCTCCTCAGGTGAAAAAGTTCAAAATACAACCATCCGCAAAAAATTTCTTTTGAATGAGTTTTGGGAGGCTCACCGAGTTAATGTGACCGATTATCTGGAACGAGGTGCAACGGTAAATTATTCTCGGTACATAGAGACTCTAAAACACCTCTGACGTCGAGTTTGCCGTGTTAGAGGTAGCCTGGCACCAATAATCTTGCACCATGTCAACGCTCGTCCACACACTTCGCTCGCAACTGAGGAGGCTCTGCAAGAGAGACTTCATGGGTAATCAATACACCTCGGACGATGAGGTGAAAGCAGCTATCAAGTCCTGGATTCGAGAGAAGTAGGAAGAATTTTTCAGTAACGGAATGAAAAAACTTGTTACACGTTGGGAGAAATGTGTTAGTCTTAACGGTGATTATGTTGAAAAATAAATATATGATTTTTAAGCTTAAGAATTGTGCTTTAATGTTCTTTTCGCCCGATCATGCTATTTCTTTTTGTTTGTGACCAGGCGATGATAACCACCTAGGTTTTTCGCCTTTAAAAACAAAAAAAAATCTTTTCGTTTGTGTTTAACAAGCATGTGTACATTACTTTTCAGCCAACTCTCATTTTAGACTGATATATAATTCATGGACAGTAAATACACAGCAAGTAATTGTACCTACCAGTTCTAATTATAAATAATCTTAAAATTAATGAAGACAAGAACGAACATAAATCTTCTCACTTATCCACACTCTATTGGAAAAGGAAACATTCTAGACAGTTAAATTATTGGTATTCTAGGACTCTGGGGCAATTCAGGTCCTTCAGGGAGAGTTTTTATAATGTAAAACAAAGCTATGAGATTCATTATTGGGCTATCAAATGGACAATCACGTAGACCCGGATTTTCTGAAGTTGGGATTATGACTTTATCTTGCTTATTTATATATTGTAATTTAATTCATGTCAAACAAAATATACTGGAATTGGAAAATCAGTATGTGAAACATAGTTAAAATACTGGAATAGATGTGATACTGCAGCTCCTAGTATAAGACTATCTAAAACTCATAACAATTTTTATTACCAGTAGTGTAATTATGCTACTCAATAAACTGTCTGTGTATGCAAGAACTTTACCTGAAAAAACGTTCAAAACTGTTATAAAAAATTGGCTCAAAAAGTGTCTAAAAAATCTGTAAAAGGCGTTTCTCTACCAAAAAAACTAATTTTTTAAGCAACTTTTTTATCACCTTAGGGGGATGGCCTGCAGGGAGTCGGAGGAAAATCTTAAATAGGAGCACAGGTTGAGTTGTACATCAAATTAAAGGTCTATCTTATTAGAACACAATGCCGCAAATCAGGCATCAAAAGGTTCACTCTACACAAAATGGCGGCCATTTAAAGATACAATATTGGGCATTTTGAAAATTTTACTTAATGGCAAAAGATTTAAAAGTAAAACTCCACAACAAGTCGCTCGAACGAGTTCGTTAGCCAAAAAATCTAACAACTGGAAGCACATTTTTTGATTTGACAGGAAGTAAGAGTTTTTTGAGATTTTTCGTACCAGAATGAAACTTTTTTGGGGTTTACTCTAAAAACATAAATGTAGGATATTATTCTGCAAATTTTGTTTTTTTACTCGACTTTATAGCTTGGTTGGTTCCCCCAAAATCAATCAAAATGTGAAATACCATAAAAGCATGTGGAGAATTTTACCGAGGGGCATCTGTTGAAACGAGGCCGCGAGGTTTTTCCACTGCGAGTGAAATAAAGGAGCGTGTGAGGCAAAGCTGGAGGCTTAGGTGCGAACAAATCCTGTAGGATATTTCGTACACACAGGTTGACATTCAGCTCGTTCTTGAGTTGACCACTTTCCCAAATAATTAGTTAAAACATATAAACTTAATTTTGAAAAGTCGCTCAACTCACGTCAGCGGTTCAGGTGCGTGGTCGAATTATTTCAATATTCAAATCTAAATCTAAATTTCAAAATTACTGTAATTAAATTTTTTCAACATTAAAATGTGTATTATATTCAAATCTCCTTAATTGATTAGATTTAACATTATTAAGTCTTTACATCATTCTTAGATTTAGTGTTTAGTTTTAATTAAATTTAGTTCAGTTTTAAGTTTTATTTATTTAGTTTTGCTAAAGTTTTTTTGAATCGTAACCAAGTGTAAAACTTAAATGTGTTCGGATAGTATAACCCTAAGATAAAATTATTCTCAATAGAAACTTATTATAAATGTTTGCATTTGATATCAATAATCATTTGATCTAGTAAAATCATTTGATAAATAAATTATATTTTTTTAAAACCCTATAATTTTACTAGGAATTCTGTCCTGCTCACTTCGCCACTATTGTATATGGCTGATATTTGTATGGAAATGATGATTGATTAGGAGAGAGGCACTTAAATCTAAGTAGGGTGGTGGGGGTAGCGTTGACCTATACATAATTTAAGACAGAGATCGAAAATGACACACACCATAACCAATGATTTGAATTACTGCATGCTTTGTAATTTCACCATTAATATTTAAAATATCAATAATCATTTCAAATAAATTTTGATATTACCAACTAAAGGAAACAATATAATATGTAACACCAGATGTTTGACTTATAATACAGTAGGCCTAAGCCTTTTGTTCGCTTTTACCTAATATAAAAAACTGTTAGTTGTGAATAATAATTACCTGATTCTATATTTGAGAAAATTGGTTGCAAATAAACGTGATTTGGTATATTGTAGGACTAATCTAAAAATGTGTTAAGTTTTTGATTCATATCAGCTGTTTTATTTATAATATGTAACAACAGATGTTTGAATTAAATTATAATACGGTAAGCATTTTTTGTTGATTTTTGTTTGTGTTTGCTTTTAATTGGTAATCTAACCTAAAAAAGCTGTTGGTTGTGAAGAATAATAATAAACTGATTATACAAATTTGCTAAGTCAGTTGCTATGGTAATGAATGTAAACAAACATGTGTTTCTAAGCTTTTAATCTAACAGCTGTTTTATCTGTTAAAGGGCTGGGAATGAACCCACAAATTTTTAATACCGTTACTTTTACACTTTAAAATTAAAATTTTGTAAAATCCTTTTAGAATGGGCCCATGACCCAATAAGAATATACCTTTAAATTTTCGTATTTGTATCTTAAGTAGTTTTTGCCCTACTTAACTGTTGCTTGTATATAGAGATAACTTATATTTTATTATTAGAAATTGACATGGTACCGATTTGAAATGAACTCAAATGTAATGCAACAAGTACATACAAAATTTTTAATATCCAGTTGTTTAATGCATATTTACGAAAAAAATAAGAAATTATTCTGCTTGTTTGTTTTTAGAATAGATAGAGAAGAATATTTAGCAAGACGACCAATGAGCTCAGTATTTGTTTTCTAGATATCGTTGCCAATAGAAGAAATGCGAAACCACACGAAACTATTTAACCCCATGACTGTACGGCAGCTGCAGAAGGAATTTCCATACATCTCATGGGAGTATTACTTTCAAGAAATCATTCCAGATCATGTGAAGTTCTCTCAAAGATCCGATGAAATTATCAATATCTATGATCTGAATTTCTTTAAAGAACTGGAAAAGCTTCTGAAAAAGACTCCCAAAAGGTAACCTTCATCTACTACATTTGAAGGGGAGTCAATAATTAT
>JAGFPH010000064.1:984037-1012479 GCA_018207615.1 Philaenus spumarius
CTTTAATGATCATGCCGGATACTTTCCAGGTCTCTTATGAAAGCAAGGTGGATCTTGGGATCAACACCACAGACCTCTTCCGGGCTAACAAAAGCGCTTCAGAGTACTATGAATATCCTGCACGCGAGAACCTCGCACTCGCACAGCAGGTGTTGAGGTTATTCAATCCCAAGAGTGCAGAATCAACAGGAGTCTCCGAAACCAGCCCATTATTTTGAGGTGGTACTTGGCTGGGCCACTGCTGGGTCACTACCAGTGAGGATTCCTACAATCCGTCTAAGATTGTTTCTGCCCATCAATAGAAGCTCTCGACTTAGATGAACATTTTAGCCTGCCTAAACCCAGGAGCATTGTTCTAATGTAAGGACGGACTTTTCTCTGTCCAGATTTCAACAACATTTTTTAAGTTGCTCTTGGGCCTCCCACAGAAAGGATCTGAATCAATGAAGGGCTTTTTGGCCCCAACTCTAGCAAGGTCATTACCCCTTGTATCCACATGGAAAGGCATCCATTTAAGAGTAACTTCATTGAGTCTAACCATTTCATTCACTACTTTGAAGAAATCCCAAACCAGCCTTGATTCAAAAGTGAATGATTACAGCGCCTTTAAGGCGGCTTGGCTATCAGAAAAGATACCAATCCTAGCTCCCTTAATTCCCCGTTTGAGTTCAATCGCAACGACCTACGCCTAAAAAATCGATGATAAGGCGCCCATAGCCCTAGATAAGCTACACCGAAGATCTTAGACTCCTGCTCCAATTTCACTGGTCATTTTAGAAAAATCCATAAACCATGCTTGTGTGCTTATACCTCCTGCTTGTGTGCTTGTGTTCAGGTCCAGCACCTCCTGGAATCCATCGATCTTGACACCATAGCGTCTGACACCACAAGGTCCACCTTGAATCCCTGAAGCTCTTGTAGTATATCCAGATGACTTACCAGATTCCGTTTTGTAATTATGAGTCCCCATTAGCCCCAAGGCAGATCACAATGCAACCCCCTGCACATGAATGTGCAGAGGAGGCAGGTTTAGAAGTGTCTCCATAGTTGATGTGGGGCAGAAGCCCATGGTACTATTCATGCTAGCCTTTGTAGCTTTTGCAGTTTTTTATCACACCAGTCTGCTTGACCTTCTGCCAACCACACCAAGGATGCATATGCGATAATTGGTCTGACAATGACAGTGATTACTAGCCCAAATAGCCCTGGTTGACTTAGTAAATTAGTTAAATAGAAATTTATAAATTCTTTCTCTAAAAGTAAAACCAAACAAATATGGTTTGACTACAGGTTGGACTTGACTGTGAGTGCTATGTACGTCCGTATACATTCGAAACCTAACCTTAAACCTCAAGCAATGGATATTATACGAAGGATACACAAAGAAATGCTGAAACTACTGTCTAGAGTTAAATGGATGGATGAAAAAACAAGGTAAAGTTGTATGAATATTATATAAAGGTAACATTTGTTGAATAGGTTAAACAATCTTAAGTGGGCTGATTAGTGTTAGCGAATATTTTAATTTTAATACTAAAGAAATTCATAATAAACATTATGTCATATTTACAAGGTGTGATAAAAAAATATGGTGAATAATTGTATTACAAACAAAGTAATAACCTTACATGGAATTTGAATTAATTAATCTCCTTCGAAGTACTGTCCTTGGCTAGCGATGCACTTGTCCCAATGATGAATCCATGACTGGAAGCATTTCTGAAAGGCTTTTTTCGGAAGGACTTTCATCTGCTGATCCGTGGCCATCTCAATGACGGGAATGGTGTCAAAATGTTTTCATTTTAGCACGTTTTATATTTTTTTTAATAGCCAGAAGTTGCATGGGACTAAATCTGGTGAGTAATACGGATGTTGACAGGCAGGAACACTTTTCCGGCCAAAAACTCGTGAATCAAAAGTAACTTGTGGCACGTTAGAAGGAAGCCACTGGCCCATTTTTCTGGTCTCTTTCTTTGCACATAATTTTCAGTACCCCCTTTTAAAATTCGGATTTTACAGTTGTTCCCCTTGAATGAATCCCTACTAACGTGCCTTTTTATGGCGAGGGGAGTTACTTGTTTTCCATTGAGAACTCTGAATTTTCATCTGAGAGTCATAGCCATAAACTCAACTTTCATCTCCAGTTACAATTTTGGCCATGAAGTATGGATCTGCGTGTAGGAGGGTCTCCTTCAATTCCGTGCAAACTGAGACACGATTTTCCTTCTGTTCAAAAGTCTGGGAACATATTTTGCAATCACTCCTCTCATTTGCAAATTATCAATAAAATGCTTTGCATGGTCCCTTACAAGAAGTTAAGGTCTTCGGTAAGCTCTTGAATAATCATTCTTCTGTTTATTTGGCTACTTTTTTTACTTTTTTATCTGTTTTTATAAACAGACGTCCTGACCGTTCCTCATCTTCAACCGACTCATTTCTGCTTTTAAATTGCTCATACCACTTGTAAACAGTCTTCAGAGTTACTGCACTATCAACATATACTGATTTGAACATTTTGTGAGCTTCTTTGACACTTTTTTCCAACTTGGAACAAAACTTAATGTTAATGAGTTGTTTGAAATCCACGATGCACGACAGACGCGGTAAACACAACCTAAATCTAGAGGCTCTGGAAGCTGACTGATAAGTCAGAACGTGTTTAAACTCGACACTGCACTTAGTCATCCCTATACATATGTAATGAGATTTCAGACGGAGATTGAAGTAGACACGACCATCACCAATAATTCAAATTACGTCATGCATTGTAATTTCATCTTTAGTTTTTGCTCTGCATTGATCCTAAATCAGTCAGTCAGGACAAAACCAATCTGAACTTTTCAAATAGAACAGCTTTATTTTATAGCTGGTTAAAATATAATTTACAAAACATTGCAATATTTTTTGTAGTTCTTTATCAATTATTTCACTTAAAAATTTATATATTTAACTGAAAAAACAATTTTTTTGTATCATTAAGTGTTTATGTAGAGTGTGGGAACAACATACTGAAATTTTTGTAAGCTGAAGGAGAGGCTAAGTTGAGAAATATAAAAGTTTTCTTTGTAATTTTGTACAATCATTAAACATTTATAGGCCATTTTATATTTGACCCGCCCTCATATACTGCCTTACAAAGTTTATGTTATTAGCTGTACATAGTGAAGGAGGATACTATAAACTTCAGACTAGAGTTTTGACATTCAAACAAAATCATTAAACTATTGTAATCCTTATTTCAGGAGGAAGGCAATAGAAAAAGCTCACACTATGATGTTCCATGTTGGATACCCCGATGAGTTGCTTGATAATAAAAAGTTAGAAAAATATTATGAAAAGGTTTGTTGGCATTTTTTGTAAATCTATTTTCAATTCATTAGCAATAAATAAGCATGTACAGTACAGGGGCGACTTTTGCTTTAGGTTCACTGGTTCAGTGAACAGCTAAACAAATTGCTTTAACGACTATAAATATTTAGTACTGTTTCATAAATCTAATAATAAAGAGTGAAAAGTTGTTAAAACAAGACAGGGATTTACAACTTCCTCTGCAGCCGGTTCAACTCAAAGAATGAGCCTCCTGGCCTGGATGCACGAGTAAAGATGAGCGGAGGGGGAATTATCGGTATAACCAATGAATACTTAAATGTAAAGAAGCGCAGGTCTTGTGCGTGGTTAAGAGCGAGAGAGTGCGACATACTAAGTGTCGTACCAGAGAGAGAGGGGAAGAAAACATTGTATTTTGCGCTCTCTCGCACTTCACCGTGAGTTAAATGGTTTGCCAGCGCTTCCTCGTGGTTCATTGCTGAACTACAACTTCAAGTTAGAAAAATCTATTAGAATTTAGTACACAGGACCTGCGCTTCTTAACTTTTAAGTATTTATTGGTATAACATTGTTTGTAGTTGCAGCCTAGAAACAGCGAATCCCGACTCCACAGAAGAGTACAGTTCACAGCTGTGGTACTTTTCCTTTGTGCGTTTGTTTACCTCCTTTGATTTATTGGTTACTAGAGGGCTCCACGCCCTGCTCGCTTTGATCACCAACCCCCACCGTGAATAAATTGCAAAAGATTATTGTATACTATAATATTTTCACAGAAATGATGATTAACTAGGACAGAGATATTTGATTTTTATACAGAAGAGAGGCAATTTTAAAGTAATAGAATTTGACCAACATATGGTGCGGTAAAGCAGTATTTCAAAGTGGTCAAATAGACCTAGTAAAGTTGGCATAATTAGCGAATTTCCATAGGAAAAATGAACTATTTGCAGTGGCCCTTATGGTAAGACCCAAGGTCGGGAGTAGCAAGTGAGCACCGATCATGGTCCCCAGAACACGTTTTGGGGTGTCATTAAAAATCATATACAGTATATATATATGTGTTCACACTCTAGCGGCCGCATTTTAAGTCCAATTTGGTTCAAATTTGGTACACATGTTGGTTGTCTACGTCGCTCAGACGAGTTCGTTAGCCAAAAAAATCCAACAACCGGAAGCATGTTTTTTGACCGGAAGTAATTATTTTTTGAGATTTTCCTACGAGAATGAATTTGTTTTTGAGTTTTTTCAACAAATATAAATGTCAGACATGATTCTGCACATTTTGTTTTTTACGCGACCTTATAGCTCGCTTAGTTCCCCCAAAATTGATGAAAACGTAAAATACCATAGAAGTACCCGGTTCAATGCCATGTGGTGGATTCTACCGTGGGGTTGGCGTTTTACGCAATTCATTGTGTATTGAAGATACTCCCAATACGGGGGTTGGCGTGCAAAGCACGCAATGCTTTGTGTATTGAAGATACTCTCAAAACGGGGGTTGGCATGCGAAGCACGCAATGGTTTGCGTATTGAAGATACTCCCAATATGCGGAATGGCGTGCGAACCATTTTGCAGCTATTCAGCACCGTCGTGAATAGACCAATTTCCCAAATTGTTGGATGAAGCAATAAAACATAGGCCTATAAACTTAATTTTGGAAATTTGATCTACTCACATCAGCAGTTCAGCTACGTGACCGAATTATTTTAATAGTGATAGATAATTTGAACCATGATATAGTAAGCCTCTTTTGTTGTTTGTGTTTGCAATTACCTAACCTAGAAAAACTGTTTATTGTGAAGAATAATTACCTAATTCTAAATTTGCCAATTTGGTTGCTACAATAATAAATCTAAATGCTTACCAGAGAATTACACGAAACGTGTGTTGGTTCAGTACTAAGAGCCTAACCTAAAATTTTGTTAAGCTTTTGATCCAAATCAGCTGTTTTATTTGTAACATGTAACAACAGATATTTGAATGTTTGTACTATAAACCTTTTTGAATTTGTTTTTATTTTGTTAACCTAACCTAAAAAAACTGTTGGTTGTGAAGAATAATTTATCTGATTGTAAATTTGCTAAGTTGGTTGCTATGGTAATGAATATAAATGCATTCAACAAAGGTGTGTTGGTTCAGTATTGTGTTGGCCACACCTAGAATTGTGTTGCTAAGCTTTTGATTCAAACCACCTGTTTTATCTGTTGTAGGGCTTTGAGTAAACCGCAATATTTTAAACAATAATTTAATGTTTTTGTCAATTCCTTTATTTTTGAAGATGGATTACTCGTTTCAACCTTGCATCAAGGTCATCTTCAGATCCATGAAGGTGAATCCGTTCACATGAACTTCGTTGTAACAACACATATACATGCACAGATAACACAACAATTAATATTTAAAACTTTTCAAAACTTTGACTGACGCGTCATAGATGTAACATCTTAAACTGTAGGCCTATTCTGCTGCCTAAAAAACCTCACCAAATTGCAGCCTTATTTTCAATCTCACTACTTTTATGAGACAAAACTTTTTGGACAGGGACCTGGCTTTGATATTTACATTTATATTTTTGTGGTACGGTATATAGAAAACAGAAAAACTAAACCAGATCCAAACTGTTGGCAATGTAAGGCAAGAATGTACTTAATTATATTGAGTATATTATGAGATGATGCATATTTTTAGTTCTCTAAGGCCAGGGCACACAGAAATGATAAAACTCTTAACATTCCAATGGCATTATAAAATCACATAAAAAAAATTGTGTTATGAATTATTGGTTTATTAAAGAGTTTTAGTTTGTTTTGTCCACACCAGATGTCCCTGGGTGCTAACTATTTCGACTCTGTCAATAATATAATGGAAGTTATGAATCCGTATGACTTTGGAAGACTGAGCGAACCGTTTAACAAAAGCGATTGGACGACTCATTGCAACTCGCACTCAGTCAATGCTTATTATAATCCACCAGAGAACTCTATCGGTAAGTTACTAAAGCTCAGAATAGTTTTATCTGCATGCTTGTGGTATCTAATTCAACATTAATTATTAAATAATACCTCATTTGTTATAACACGTAACTTTTTCTTGAATTAGTTTTAGAGAACGAAATACAAATACCAAAATAATATTTTTGTTTAGGTATTGTTGTTCAAAATCAGCAATAAGTTATGTACATTATTCAGTTCAATAAAACACGATGTTTGTATATGTCAAAAAGCTTGACGGAAGTTGCAGGAATAACAGGAAACATGCGGTATTTATTCTACAAGTGTGAGTCAAGTATAAACCAGGCTTTTTTATATAAATTTATTGACCATGAATACAGATGAGCAAAACCTTTAACTTTTCTCAACTTAGGCCCCTGCAGGCTCTACATATTTTACCCAGGATTGTGAATCCCTTTTCAAAGAAACTTTGAGTTTTTGTTGTCAAACAATTTGTACACACGATCATTGACTTCTTAATTGTTCTCAGACCGCTTTCCCTCCCAGGATTTCTTTCAATGCTAAAAACAATAAAATAGTCACAAGCACTGGCGTAAATAGCACCCACACAGTGTGATGTGGGCTTGGCAGGTCAAGGGGCGCCACGACCCGGGCACATAAAAAATGTATAAAGGAATTTAAAAAATAAAATGTAGTAAACACATTATAATCAAAATAAATTTTACAATGAATAGTATTTAATTAAGATATCTTAATAAAACTGTTCAATAAATAATATAACTAGGAATCATAGGTCTGAAACGGTTAATTGCCATTATAACAACTTAAAGATTTTTGTAAATAATAAACCTTGACATTTGATGTTTAAACTTGCAGTCTTTTTTCCTTTTCATAGATGATAAATTAGTTTAAACTTAAAGCTTGCATGTTCTTTTGAGTACGATACTTCAGCATTGGCATATTTAATTACAATGCTACCAACAGATAGTTTGGTTATGTAAAGAATGTCCTGTACTTAAATTAATTTACTTTCATTTCAATTTCGAGTAAAAATAATTTCTAATTACTACCAGAGCCGACAAGTTGCGATTTCGTGTTTTTTGAGATGCTGTTCTTGTACCTTCGTGGGGCGCCAATCAATGTAGTTAAGCCACTGGTCACAAGGGAACAAATATGGGCTGTTGGTAGAGGTTCAACTTTTGCAATCCGACCTATTTTTGATTTTTGTTTGGTAACCTCGGAACCCATCGAGCGCAGACTTTTCTAAAACCAAGATTCTCTGTGATTATGGCATAAGGATCATGTGGTGATCCTTGTCATAGCGGTCTAAAAATATCAAACAATTTGTCAAAAAATTTGTTTCCGTCAACATTTTTGGGACCCATAAAGGACAAATTTTTGTTGATTGAAGTTTGTTAAAGAAATTCATAAATTACTGATACTGCTCTGAATTTTGAGGGAAATTTTGATGAAGCTCGTCAATAGTGAAGAGCCGGTTTTGTCGAATCCCCTCATTAACTCTTCACTGATGAACATAGGCTGTCCATATCAATCCTCATCATAAACATTTGTCCTTCCTTCATTGAACAATCTGCACAACTTAAGCACATGTTTCCATAATTCATTACACCTTCCCCATAATTTTCAACAATTTGTTGATAAATTTGACAGCAGGACGGATGCGTTTGAAAACCGAATAACAGAACACATTTTACTATCTGCGGGATTATTAATTAACATGGTGGCAAATAATGCTGCGTAAACAAACAACTAATACCGACAGAGAGTTGAAACACACTGGCAGAGTAGTGGGGTGCCGGCCTAGAGTGACTGACCTTGAATTGGCGTTACCTGACATTTTCCATGAACACGATGCTCAATCGGTTCTTACCTAAAAAACAACCCTTGTACATTACAATATGTGATGAAATGAATATGTGGTGCAAATAATTATAATTAGTGAATATGATTATTTGATGTTAGATACACTTATATATTTTGTAGAAGATGAATGCCCTTTATTTTCAAATGTTCCTTTTTTTAATTTTTTAATGTTACAAATTACCTCCTAACATATTAACAAACATTTGTTTACATTCATTTTTGTCTAGAAATCCCAGCTGGTATATTGAGAAGTCCTTTCTTCTCACTAGACAGACCATCTTACCTTAACTATGGTGCTATTGGCTACGTCATAGCTCATGAAATGATTCATGCTTTTGATGACGAGGTGTGTATATACTACTGTGTGCAATTCACTTACTAATGCATGAACAATATTTTGTACAGCATAACATGTCTAGGTCATACTTGCATACAATAAATGTACTCATCATCAACAGTACTGACTACAAAATATTTAAAAAGTTAAATACTAAAACACCTTTCAGCTTGGCTTCTGGCTGCACATAGAATTCAGAGTTCCCATTTACTAAGCATTCAACACATTTGTTCATCCTATAATGAGACAGCCATTTAGCTATAAAAATATAGATTAACTAGCTGTACCTGCGGCTTTCACTCACAGATGTGATTAAATAAATAAAAGGACAATCGGGTAAATATTATGCCTTACCATTACACACAATTAAAAACAAAGATTTTAGATCCAAGTTTCATGGTCCAAAAACGTACAGTGAGTTTTGCTCAAATAGATCTATGTATCCCTTTTAGGCCTACGTAAATTATTAGCTATGCACCAATAAACGATAAAAATCCCGTTTTCCACCAGTATGTTACTCATATCTCCCGAATGAACATAAAAATTACAAATCAGGTTTTGAGGTGTATTTATCATCTATAAGTACATTTCACATTATTGCATACTGTTTTGATACCTATATATTTAACGTTTGAACCAGCGTATACAGTAAATTAAAACACAGATGATCTTGTCAAAGCTTTTGATCCAAATCTGTTGTTTTATTTAAAATGGTTGCATGTCACGTCCGTTAGCAAAAACCCTAATTTTGTCCATAACTTTTACACTTTTTAAATAGAAACCGGGTTAAAATATTTTTTATATTTCCGGGTTAAAAAGTAGCCTCTGAAAAATCCTCTACATGCAAATGAAAGTTTTGTCAAAATTGGTTCAACCATTCCGGAGATTGGCCCGGACAAACAAGCAGACAGAAAGACAAAAAATTCAAAAATGCATGTTTAGGTTTTGGTAAAATGTGATGAATAATATCATATATAATTTTTTTTTAGATAAAACCCAAAAAAGTTTTATTCTAGTACAAAAAATCTCAAAAAATTCACTTCCCGTCAAAAAACATGCCACAGGTTGTTGGATTTTCTTGGCTAACAAACTCGTCCGAACGACTTAGAAAACCAAAGTATGTACTAAATTTGGCCATTACAAGTACAAGAGTTCTGTGACTCAAAACACTGATGTGAATACATACATGATGCGTCATAAAGATGACTTCTGTGCAAACAGCACATATTACAAGCTTTGGATAAGCTACTGTCTGAGACTCTAGTCCGTTTCATGAACAAACTCCCTAAAGAGTTAGAAACAATGGGAGTCAATGTTTTTAAAAACAAATTAAAGCGGTTGCTGAAGTTCAATGCTTTCCACACCGTGGAGGAGTTTATTGATGCCACATTATAGCCTGTTATATAAATGAGTAGGGGAAGGTGGGGGAATTCCGCGCACTTAAGCCTAAACACGAAACAACTTTGTTACAAATAGGGTTAAAAACCTAAATAATTACCTAATCATGCACCAATATTTGCAGAACAAAGTGATGTATTAAATTACGTATCCTACAATAAAAAATAAACTTATAAGATATGCAATTGCACGGATTTCTCCACCCCGTGGGGGAATCCAACGCAAGGTATGGGGTAATTTCGCGTGTCGTTTTGTGGTAGGTGAAAATTACTCAAAACATTTTTATACAGGTAATTGTATTTGTACATTAAAGTATTTAAATGAAAATAGCATAGTAAGAAAACTGAAATAATTTGTTAATGTATCATTATGTCTTTTGACATTATTAAAATTGTGTTCACTTTATTTAGCTTTTTTTTCTTCACGCACCGATCAAATTCATAGTCATCTGGACTGTCCCAGCAACTACATTCAGCAAACCACAAGTAACACACCTGTACTTCATTTTCATTCATTTTCCCTTCCAGTATCATCGCAATATATGCACTTTTCGTTCATTTGATCCAGCAGATCAACATCATCCAATTCATCGTCATCACAAATTGTTCCAATAAAAGATTTTCTGACTCATCGGAATCCACTTCACTCAAAACTACTTTTTTTTTACTTTTTATTATTACTCCTGCCTTTTGTTTTACCCTTAAACTTCAAGTTCCTCTTTAGAGTTTTTTCTTTTCATCTTCGTTGTTACCTTTTTCATTCTTCTCTTTGTTTTTTTGTTGTTTCCTTTCATTCTCCTGTTCTTTTTCCCTTTTCTTGTTCTCTTTCTCTAATATCTTCTTCTTTTTTATTTATGCACGTTCTTTTGCCATTCTCTCTTTTTCTTCCTTTTCTTTCAGCTTTGATTCCATTCTCATTTTAATAGGTGTGCTCGTTAGAATTTTGGAATGTTGCTTCCGGCTTGATGCACTTGGCTTGTTTTTATCACTAAACTTAGGAATTGCAGCAATGTCACAGGGCTTAAATGAAACTGTGACATTAGCTCCATCTTCTTCTGTGTTTGAGGAAGAAGTACAATTTAATGGAAGATCAACTGCATCAGGCTGTAAAGGAGTTTCAGACTCATCCAAATGGATTGAAGATTCATTATCATGGTAAACTATAAGCTCCTGAAATTCTTGTGCAGGAGCAAAATCCTCTGACGTGAATTTCTCTGGGTTAAAGGGATAAATTCCAGCACTACGAAATCCATTTATCCCTTTGTCCATGGTGGCAACCTTCACGCATGCTTTATTTAACAACATGGCAATATCAGCTGTTACTATTTTTCTGTGAGCGTTTTGTGTTATAAAGACACTAAACTCTCTTGACAACACAGCTTTTTGAGGGCTGAAGAAAGGTATATCAAGTGGTTGTAAGCGGTGTGGGGGGGGGGGGGGGGGGGAAGAGATACTACTGTTATATGATTTTTCCTGCAAAAATCATAGGATTCGAGGGAAATGTGACTTTTATGATTGTCACAAATTAATAAGATTGGATCAGATTCAGAAGGTGTTTTGCTTGCTTGCAGAAGTGCTGCAACCAAACAGGAAATAGATTTTAATTGGTCCACCCGTTATTAGAACATTCATAAATTGCACCAACTGGTCCATCTCGCTGTAAGAATGCTGCCATTCTCTTCCTCGGGTAAATGATCATGGGGGGAATATATGTTCCGGAAGCACTAATACAACAAATAACCGTTATGGTTTTACCTCTTTCTGCAGATGTGGCCGTTCCAACCCTTTTTTGTCCTTTTAGTGCGTAAACTTTTGCAGACTTTGTACTTTTGAAATTTCAGTTTCGTCTTCATTGAAGATATGGTCCCGAAGGTATGGGTGCTTTTTAAAAATCTGTTCCAAGTTTGCAAAAAAACGTGCAACCTCTTGTTCGTTGAATGAAGAAATTCTGTTAATGCTAGTATTATCAGGCTCTATTAAGCTTAATGTTGGATTTTGTTTTAAAAATAAATACAGCCAGTCTTTCCCTACAACTTTTTCTTCAGCGTTGAACGCATATTTTATTTTATTTTGTTTGGCATATTCAAATGCCAAACGTCTTAATTCTATTGGTGTTAATCCGTAGAAAAAATTTGCTAACTTTACAGCATGGTCTCGGAGTTCTATTTCCTGCTCCACACTAAAAGTAGGTTTCCTTCCTAGCTTAGACTATAAGACCCCACACACTAGGATTTTAAATTTATCACGCAAAGTTGATTCAGGAATCCCATATTCCCTTGCGGCTTGCCTTATTTTTGACCCATCTCTTATAGCTTGAAGTGCTGTTTTTAGTCCCCCCTCATCCCAAGACTGTTTTTCTGACTTTCGTTTATATGATCGTGGCATCTAAAAAGAAACCAAACAAGAAATTAGAGCTCAAATACAGCCATATAAAGTAATGAGGAGGAAATCCGCACATTATGCCGGCACGAGCGCGAAATTACCCCACCCGGAGTTCTACAACTGCTTTAGTCATAACTTTTAACTTAGAACAACTAACTAACACTACCGTTTTATCACTAAAATAAAGTAAAACATATGGGCTACTCACTACAAGATCAGTTTTGTGATACACTTAACACAACTCACACAGTCTCACTTGCAAGAACAATACAAAATTACTTGAAATCTTGAAGAAAACTTTTAAAACACGTCTGACCGAAATAAAGCGTTGAAGTTCAATGAAACTTGTCACTGTATAGTTCCACATTTCGCCACATCTTGCTATCACGTCACAGTGCACCTGTGACGATCTAGCCTGCCAATAGGGATGTGCGCGAAACTACCTGCAGTGCGGAATTCCCCCACCTTCCCCTACACAACACATTTAAATTAATTGTACTGGCTAAGGTCACATCAATGGAAGGAAAATTGAACATTGTAGATATTAAATTGTATGTGTGTGTATTTACAGCATGTGTATATATTTTATCATAATTATATAAAAATAAGTTTTATTGAATGTTGTAAGTTTAATAATTAAAATTAATTTTAAGAAGCATAAAGATGTAAAAAGGCGAAAAAATAATGTTTTGTTAAATTATTACTGTTAAATTTTTAAATATGAATATCACTGTGTTAATGACCTGCCTAATATAAATATATCATTTATCTAAAAAGGAATAATTAAAATTGATTGATTGATTAAGTAGTTTTTCTGTAAGTACTGAATGCGTTTTATATTTTATTTGTTTTTACCACATTCTCTTTTTTTCATTTTCACTTTATCAAATTTTATTTTCAATGCAGTACAATGCAAATTTCACAAAAACTATTTAACATCAAACATTTTAGAATTAATTTTTCTTTGTTTTATTTTCTGTTGTGTTGTTTTTTGTTGTTGTTATGTTTTATCATTACAGTTTTTGTTTATTGGTGTTTTATTTTATACCCAAAACTTATGTCCAATTCATAGTTTTTTAGTTCATGATGCTATTTGATTTGCTTTCTTGTTAACAGAACTATAAAAGTTTTAATTTAAAAAAAATCGTTTTAATTCTATTTTCAAATATGCATCTTTAGTCGCTGTTGTAATAATTGGTTATTATTTGTTAAGTTTGTCCAAATTTTATTTCTGTTATATAGTTTTAACTGACCATAAGGACTGTTCTGTTTTATTTATTGTTTAGGAGTATTGCAAGCTCTATACTAATAGGCAGTGATGAACTAACTAGTTTTTCTTATAAAAAAACCAAGTCTTCCAAGTCTTTCTTCAGTACATTTTAACTTTTTCAGGCCATGTTGAATATTGACTGGAATCACAGATGTTGACTGGCTGTGATTTAAAAGAAAATATGTTATTTTAGAAATACAATTTAGTAATCAAAATACAAAAAAAAAAAAACTTTAATACAGATATATCATTTTAATAATTATTTAATTGTTAAAGGAATAATGTTCATTTATATTTACCATATCATTGCTTAGCGAACAATACCTCCTAACTATTAACAAAATTGACTTTTTGGTTCCAATGCAGTCTGATGAACTTTTCACATCGACTAATACAATGTCTATGGAAAAATCATAGAAATAGCAGCACCACTGGACAAAAACAAAATCGCATAAATAAAACGACTGACGAGAAATAATAACCCATCTACTAAAAAAAAATACTACAGAACTTTTATAAAAAAAAAAACGCAGAACTATTAAGGTCCTATGAAGACAATTTCACCTAACTACAACTATTTACAGGCTAATACCGCCTATCTGTAATTTGTTATTATCCAATACCACCTATCTGTAATTTGTTAAGATCTAATACCGCCTATCTGTAATTTTTTAAGATCTAATACAGACTATCTGTAATTTTTTAAGATCTAAAACTGCCTATCTGTAATTTGTTGAGATCTAATACAGACTATCTGTAATTTGTTAAGATCTAATACCGCATCTCTGTAATTCAATAAAGGTCCAATACCGCCTAACTTGCATAGTAAATTTATTAACTTATAGTAAAAAAGTTTCCAAAATGTTAAACAAAAAATAATAAGAATATATTAAATACACATTATATTTACTTGAAAATAAGCGGTTTTTGCCCTTCGTGTAAAGTTACTGAAATGTTAGTTAGGCAGTATTGTTACATGTTCTCAGTGCATCAATTTGAAACAAAGTGCTAGAGTACGGCACATGTCTTTTAAATGGTGGCAAAATAATATTTCCTAGCATCAAAGCTTTTCAGATTATATGCTCTGCCATATTTGTGTCTAAAATTAACATGATTTTACATCTACTTTATTTTATTTACATTTTTTATTCCAGGGAAGGCAGTATGATAAAGATGGAAACTTATTCGACTGGTGGGATGAAAAAACCGAACGTTCGTATTTGGTGAAAGCTGCAAACATTGTTCGAGAATATTCCAACTTCACTGTAAAGGAAATCAATATGAAGGTACGCACTATAGTTGTCTTATTTTACGAGGTGATAGGGTTAAATTTTACTACCCTTATTGTCCTGGGTTCAAACAATACCTTTACTATGTTAGTAACAAAGGGACAGATCAATAACAAAAATGCATCAGTGTGGTTCAGTGGTAATACTTATCTCTCTATATTTATTCATACAATCCAATGATACAAATACATACGATCTGACACCTTAGCCTACACTTATACTACATACATCTCTTATACTAGGTATTGACCTTTATAAGACAGACTGGATTACGGTATTGGCAACTAAAGCGTGTTACTTTTATCTGAATAACCCCAAAACTCTGAATATAACGTGACTCTAACTATAGACTGAAATGCTTTGGTTTGCTCACTCAGTTTGATGTCTTCACAGGTATCTCGATGGTCCAAATCTCGAGCTGAATTCTAAGTCTCGATTTCCTGGCCGCACTTTGCACGACGAACCGGCCCAACTTTTCCGGCATCACACGCTAATAACAGACTGGCCTAACTCGCAGCCCCTCACTGGTCACCCGACCACTCCACTCTGGCCCATCGACCACAATCCTCTGGCCCCGATTCTAGATTCGGATTATACTTTATAACACGTCTAGCTTCCTTGTTGTCATCTTAAAACAAACCAAAGCAAAGCGAGTTCCGTGTTCCGCGTTTAACGAACTCCCCGCGACCTTGCTACAATTTCCGTGTTTATACCGTACTTCCTTGTCCGTCTTAATGGTTAATACCTTAACATCCAAGACACTAATTCTAATAACTAATATACTAAAACATATTTTTACTATACTCTGCAAAACATAACAGAGGTTAAATCAAAACCAAACAATCCTCAATCTCATGTGGGCTGGCAGAGTGGTTGATGTGTTTTGAATGGGGAATCTGCTTTGTGGACTGTTTGTTTCCATTAAAGATGAGAAAATCTGGCACTATTAAATATCGGTGACAACTGTGACTATGGAAAAAAATATCAGTGACATGTCACAGCCTAAGACATCTAGTATAAATGAATTCCTAGGCACAGTCACGGACATATATTATGGTCGCTTAGTGACATGTGCAATTCTCGTCACAGTATGAGATGACAGTATATTTTTAATAATAACAAATTATTTACATTGAGGTTGGTGATTTCTATTAGTATTATAATTAATTAAGGCTCATAAAAAGTAAAAGGCTCATAATCTTTGTCTTCAATAGTAAAACATTCCATAAACCACTCTTTTTTACTCAGTCAGCCAACCAAGCCATCTGTGTTTTTAGTCACAGTTCATATGTCATTATGTTAACAACTTAGCATTGATATTTTTGTACCAGTCACAGACATCTAACGTCACTCGTATTTTTTGCAGCTCGTCACAGGTCGTAACTGCAACTTTTAAATATCAGCGACAAAGTCACAGTCCGAGAAATATCGTTCATCTCTAGTTTTGGTCCCTTTCTCATTACAGCCATCACTGAGCAGGAGGTCCCATCGCCTGTCAAGTTTTAACAAAGAAACAGTACAACTATCGGCAATTTTGTAGACGTGTAGGGTTCGATTTTTGTTAGGTTTCAAACTATCTGCAGTTCTTTTATGACATTCGGCTATGGTTCAGTGGTTTGCAATAATCTTTATTCATTTATAGTCATCATAATCACAACTAGACAAACATATCTACAACATACACTTTTTGAAATACTAATTAAGAACTTATCCTTTACCCTTATAAACAGCCTAGATACTAGATGCCAAGCTCACAAGACAGACTGAATCAAAATATCAACAGACAAGGCTACTTCGTTTAATCTATCAATCCGGACTTTTATCCCCAATGTAATTTTACTGAAAACCTTAAATACTCTGTTTGATCACTGTGCAAGCTGATTCCTGCAGAGCTGTCCTTGTCCGTCTGTTGTTTACGTGTCCTGCAGTAGTCAGTCTTCCAAGTGTTCCAGTGGCCTATCCGGTCCCCCACGCAGAGATTTCAGCAAGACTGCCCGTCCTTACTATTACGGCCTCAACCGCTATCGTAACATCAGTGTCCACCTTAAATATCTCATCTAGCTTCCGTGTAGTCTCTCCTAAGCTAGGTTGACATCATCGTCAGCTAGTTCCGTGTTACTCTACACATTACACAACCTTGTTTATACTTCCGGGTCTGTCTTTTAGAACATAATACCTTTACATTAAACATCTTTTATCTAATTAATACCTAACCCATCCAAAAACCCCTGACTATTCCTAACAGACGCAAACTGTCTAGGATTTAGGTGAGGGCCAGCAAATTTAAGAGTGAACGAGAAAAAGTGTGGAAAATGAAAATCATGATCGATGCATAAGTCTTACAGATAACAACTCCTTGCATATAATTAAATGCGTGCAGTAAGTATATAATTAAGTAAGTTCATTTTATTATTCCTCAGTTACCTCTTTTTTTCCTTTTTTGATGTGTTTCGAGATGTATATCCCATCATCAGAAAATCCATTGTTGATTAGAGGTGGTCTAAACATTCAAATTAGAAAATGTGAAACATACATCACAAAACATTTTAAAAACACCTTACGGCTAACGGACGTCGACTGTCGGTCTGTCTGTACCCACTTAAAACTACTATTTAGAGCAGGCTTCCTGGATCCTCATCGCTGTGTCGTGTAGGGTGTTCGAGTCGAAATTCAGTTGGTCATTTAATAATTGGTGTTCATTGTTTGTTTTTTTATTTTAAATGCCTCATAAATTTCAAATTCTTCCACAGTGTTCACGTCTTCCTTTACTGAAAATCTTTATTGGTTCAAAGTTATTGCCAAAGTCCACTTAACTGTGTTTTTCATCTATTGAACATTGCGCGTAATTGGACTTGTTACATGAAACAGTCTTTTTTGGCAAGTTCAACTCAAAATTAAGCCTCTTGGCCTTTGCGCGAGGGTATAGGGGAGCGGAGGGCGAATTGCCCGTATAACATTGCTTGCCGCCACAGTCTAGATGCAGCGACTCCCGACTCGACCCGAAGATAGTCGAACGTACCCGAATGTAAGCTTTGGTGCTCCAGTTCACAGCTGTGGCAGCACATAGGTTTGAACTCACTTGTCACCTAGTTGCAGCAAACTTGTTTGATAATGACAACATGTCTGGTTATAGAACAAAAAATCCTGAAGATGCTAGTCAATAGTTTTTCAATTATTGTCTAATAATTGGTTTGTGCAACCCGGCATCAACACAGTAAACACAACAATATGGTAGGTATGTATGCTGTTATTATCCATAACTTAACTATTATCATGCAGCCAATTGTTTTGACCGAGTGACACCATCAGATAGGGAATTAAAAGGACTACAAAAAAGGTAACTTGACATTTTTTGTTAAATTGTACGGGTTTTGGGCAATTAAGATTTAAAACTTTCAAACAGCCGTCTTTTGAAACACATTATTGGAAATAATCGTAAAATATATCATTGTTGTTTCTTAAAATATATCATTGTTAGGTTAAGCTGCAAGCCAAGTTTGAACTCAATCGGTCAAACCACTCTCTAGATATGAATTATTTTGTAAAAGAAACAAAATGGTGGATATCTTGCAAAACAAAGTGTTTTTGGAAAAAAGGTCATTCTTCATTTTCTCATTTTGACCCATTTCCTGAAGTTTAGCACTTTACTTATGGGACGACCAGTAAATGGGCCCACTCCAATTTCCCCCCCTAAAACCGCCCCTGTGTGTGAAACCTTAAATTAAGAATAATGAGGAAGCCTAAACTGTCTATGGTTTACTATTCCAATTTTGACTATTGTTATTATTTGACTACATGTTCTTATTGCAAAGTTCTAGTCTTTTACTTCCCTTTATTTTTAGGTTAAGACTTTTAAATAGGCCTAGGACTTTTAGAGTTCATAGACTTATGTTTACAAATATTAGGGTAATTATCTGGTTAACATGACATACGTAAAAAGCAAATAAACTGTATTAAACAATTCTGTTTATTATTTCCAAATTTTGCCTTCACAGTTTGCAATAGTTTTGAAATTCTCAGAATGAACATGCATTTATTGGTTGTAGTGAACAATAATTGTTCAATTATTATTATTGTAAATTGCTCAAACAATAAAATTATTGTAAAATGTTTGTTAACATTTTTTGTTTGCGTTTTTGATTTCATCAATAATTTCTTCTTCTTCGTTCGTTTACACACCTGCTAATGTAAACCAGAAGTTTAATGTAAAAGCTGATCGTAAAAGAAGAAGAATTTAGATAGCAGTATAAAAGATAGCTGTATGGATTTAGTCATGTCAAGCTGCCGATGAAATGGATATTGTACTTAATAATTTTTAAGTTGTGTTAAATTAGTGTACTTGGTGATACCTCTAAAATGGACATAGTGCTTTCTCATTTTTTTCCAGTGTAGACGCACCTATACCTAAACATTATTCTTTTAATAATAGGTCCAAAAAGTGAAAGACCTATAAACAATTCCGCTGACTAACATGCGGTAATATTGTTTCAGTTGAACGGAAAAAACACCTTGGGCGAGAATATCGCCGATCATGGCGGAATCAAAGTAGCCTACAAAGCGTATTTGCGATGGCTGTCGGTACACCAGGAAGAGAAACGACTCAGGTTACCTTCTTTCGAGAAATACACGGCGAATCAAATGTTTTGGATCAGTTCCGCGTTTTGCTACTGCGTCGATCTGACACCGGAAACGCTGGCAATGATAGTCAAAAACGATATGCATCCGCCGTCAGAGTTTAGAATCAATGGACCTTTCCGGAATTCTAAATATTTTGCAAAGGACTTTATGTGCCCAGCGAATTCATTTATGAACCCTTATAAGAAGAATAATGTTTTTTAAAGGTTATAAATGAAATTAATTATTACACATGTTTTTATGCTTATTTGAATGAATACCTGCCTGTGTTGTGTTTTCTCCACAGTAGAAGTACTAAAATTAGGCCCAAATATATATATTTGAGTGAATTTGCTTTAAACTTTGTACAGTCGCTATGCCTTTTCTACTGGTCCAAAATTATTGGCTTTTGACCTAATCAGATGCTATTTATGCTGAGATTATAAGCAATCCAAAAGTCAATTCCTTACAACCTTCCTGAGAAACGAGCTCTAAAATTGTTTCACCCGTCATACATTAGACTAAAATTAACTAAATTTGAGTTTTATTCACGCAATCTGCCACCAGATTATATTTAATTAAGCTACACAAATAATTATTAATGAACTCTTTATCCATACAGGAGACATCAATATTGTTTTAAATATACCTTACAAATTGGTTGCTTAATATAAGTCTAGAAGGCTCCGACACCTGCTCGCTACCCTCAACAACACCCGTGGCGAAGGAAATGGAAACAGATTATTGTATGCTATCATAATTTCACAGGAATGACAATAATTGATTAGGACAGAGATGTTTTAATAATAATAATAATAATAATAACAATGCTTTATTTATAATTCGAAATGTACAAAAAAAGTATACATGCCTGCATTAAATGGCACTGGTTTTTTATAACCGTCTGCCAGGTTGGTAACATCTCATATTATTCTTATGTCTACTACATTTTTAAGATAAAGACATACAACAACATAAATAATATAAACAAATGATTGAGGGGGAGAAACAAAGACATGAAAACAAATACAAATATAAATACATAACATTAATAATTAAATTTGCGGATTAATTCCCATCTATATTGCCAAGCCTGTTGCACGTACTGAGCAAGATACTTCCAATTTTCCCCGTTTAGCTGGTTAAGTAACTCCTCCCAACTCAACTCTAATTTCCCAAAATACCGTTTCCTAATTGTTCCCAAGATCGGACAAATTGCTAAAAAATGGAAACTGTCTTCTTTAGCTTTCAAATTACAGAGCGAACAGTTGTGATTTATCCCCTCCACCCAAGGCCTGCCGTTCAAATACAGCACAGAGATGTTTTATTTTTATACAGAAGAGAGGCAATTTTCAAGTTATAAAATATGACCAAAACGTGATAAGGTAAAGCAGTATTTCAAACTGGTCAAATAGGCCTAGTAAAAAGTAATGAAGGCACAATTTCAGTACCAACATAAAAAGGTAGTGATAGGTGTAAGCCTTTTTCATTGTTTTTGTTTACTATTACCTAACCTAAAAAAACTGTTGGTTGTGAAGTATAATTAGGAAATTAGGCCTACCTGATTCTAAATTTGCCTATTTGGTTGCTATGGTAATAAATCTAAGTCTTTCAAGAAAAATATGTGTTGGTTCTGTATAAGCCTAACCTAAAATAATTATGTTAAGCTTATGATACAACACCCAGGTTTTTCGTCTTAAATACAAAAAAAAAAAAAACTTATGATACAAATCGGCTGTTTTATTTGTAATGTAACAACAGATGTTGGGATTATAATACAGTAAGCCTTTTTTGTTTATTTTTATTTTGTTAACCTAACCTAAAAAAACTGTTGGTTGTGAAAAATAATTAACTGATTCTAAATTTTTTTAAGTTGGTTGCTGTGGTGATGAATGTAAATGCATTCAACAAACATGTGTTAGTTCAGAGTAGGACACACCTAGAATTGTGTTGCTAAGCTTTTGATTCAACTCAGCTGTTTTATCAGCTGTTAGAGCTGGGAGTGAACCCCCCCCCCCCCCACCTATTTATACAATATCAACCTTTGCAAACTCCTTTCTTAGTGCACTTCTGCATAGTGGTATGAAGGGACTCTACAAATTGTAAGAGTCTAGCTCATATAAGTTTTGGCTGTAGGCTATACATTGATTATGAATCAATCAGTCAAGACTTCTTGTTTTATATAATATACAGATTGACATCAGGCTAATTAGCATCAAGAACAGATGTTGAACTGATGCATAATCAGCTGATTTTATTAAAGATGAAAAACGCACTAGCCTACGTCTATTGCACAACGCATACGGTAATAATTAAGTTTTTGGCGTGGAAAAGCGTCCGCCCTGCTGATAGTTTGCGAAGATTGTGCGCACAGTTTGGTGAAAACACCCTTTCACAGGCAAGAGTGTTTCATTGGCACAAAATTTTCTGTGAAGGCCGAGAAAGAGTGGAAAACGTACCTCATGATCAGCGGCCAAGGACGAGTTTGACAGAAAACTATATTGAAGCTGTTTGTCCCTTTATTCAAGGGGACCGTCTCCTCACCATCAATGAAACTGCGTCTGAAGTTGACATCAGCATTGGGAGTTTCCACATAGTCATCCAAGATGAGCTTGGTTTCTGTAAGATTTCCATATGTTGGGTGCCACGCCTTTTTTTTTCATGTTTGCCTACTCATTTGCCAATGGTTTCTTTGTCGTTATCAGGGACCGTTTTCTCCCTTGCATGTGACCTGCGATCAGACTTGGGTCTACCATCAGCCAACCCAGTAAGAGCCAAAACAAGTTTGTCTGCTCTAAAAGTTATCGCAAGAGTGTTCTGGGATTCAAAAGGTGTTCTTTTGCTGGATTTCCTTCACGAACAGAGAACAGTTAACGCTACCTACTACTGCAACCAAGAGGAGGCCACAATAGTCCTTTAAAGACATCACTTTGTTGCACGACATTGCCCAGCACCATACTTCTCATCTAACACGCTAAAAGCTCAAAATGTTCTGGGAAACACTTGAACACCCACCATATAGCTTATAGTCTCCTTATCACTTTCACTTTTACCCTGTAAATTCATGAAAATTTTACCAAGGGGTATCTTCTGTTCCGAGACCACTGGCCGGAGTTTGTCCTCTGTGAGCGAAATGAAGCAATCTATAATCCGAGGCCGTTAGTTCGAGGTGCAAACAAATTCTACTAATATATTTTGTACAGCTATTCAGCGCCTTCATGAGTAAACCAATTTCTCAAATGGTTGAAACCCTAAAACATATAAACTTAATTTTGAAAATTCAAACAACTCACGTCGGCGGTTCAGCTGCGTGATCGAATTATTTCTTTTTATCTGATCTTTCTCAAACTTAAATTTTTTGTTTTAGATGAAAGGTGTCAACACGCAGGGAGAAAACATTGCTGACCATGCAGGTGCTAGGCTTGCCTACAACGCTTACATACATTGGGCATCACAAAACAAAGAAGAAACTCGACTACCTCACCTTGAGAACTATACACCTAAACAAATGTTCTGGATCAGTTCCGCATACTCGTGGTGTACCAAGTACCGTCCGGAAACACTCGAAGTACACCTGGCGACTGGATCTCATCCTCCGGCAGAATTTCGGATCAATGGACCGTTTAGATATTCAAAACATTTTGCTAAAGATTTTAAGTGTCCTGTAGATTCCTTTATGAATCCTTCAGTAAAATATAACGTGTGGTGAAGCAATATTGTCTACCTTTTAATTTTAAAATAACTGTTCTACCGACTATCGGGTCCAGAGAAAAGGACTATGTTTTAAAAGGACTTTTCATTTTAAACTAACGTCTATTACGTAGGGATCTTTTATTATCAAACACAACTCGCTTGGCTCTTATCCTAGTGAGAGGATTATAACATATATCTGATGATGCTTACTAAGGATATATAAATATATATTTCATTCAAAAATTGTATAAACATTAACCCTTCAATGCCGGACATTTTATAGCATGACCTACCCCTCATGCATTACTTTTATCACAAGTTAGGCCTTAATTTTGCAATAATTTGCTAAACATTTCATTACTCTGGTTCTATGCATCCTAGCAACATTATTTTTTTACTAAATTGTTAAGAAATAAATAAACACAAAAACTAAATTTTTTAAATAATAGTCAAAATTTGAGTTTTTTATGGTACTTCAAGGGCTACCAAACAAAACTGAAGTACTAACAAGTATTACGAAAAAAAGCATTGGGGTGGTGTACATTACTGTGTGTTTATTGTAGTTTATTTATTTCTTAACAATTTTTAAAATTTTGGTAAAAAAATTAAGTTGATAGCATGTATATAACCAGAGTAATAAAAACTTTAGCAATAGTTTGCACAAATAGGGTACAGTAGGTTTTTTCAAGTCACGCCATATTTTTGCGACAAATTGCTAAACGTTTTATTACTTTGGTTGTGTATGCCCTATCAACATAATTCTTTTACCATTAAATAGTAGTTTACAAATAACACACACACAAAAATAATATTCCAATAAAAAAATTATTTTACATACATGTAAAAAAAAAACGCTATTAAACCAATATAAATTACTCAAAACACGATTTCAGAACGTATTCAATAAACTAACCTACATGAAACTCACTATAAGTGATCAAATGTAAACAAAGACCTAGTAAACAAAATGCCAACATCACAAACTTGTCTGGTAAAACAGCTGTTGCACTGGTGAAATAATTATGTCACCAAACGCAACAGAAATATCGTATCTTGTTGTTTTTTTTTTTTTTTTTTTTTTGTGTTTCAATCAGACATTTAGTCTACAACATACTTCAATAGAGTTCGCTTCGAGATAGTTCCAAGTTCAGCTGCTAGATGGAAGAATCTGATGGAACGTTCCTGAGCATACGCTATACGTCAAAACGCGCCGATGGAAAGGAAATCCCGGCGTATCACGTACGGCAAAACATGTTGAAGGGTTAACAGTGTGCAGTGGCGGATGAAGATTATACTAGATATAATAGGATGAAATAAATTTATATTTAAGGGAAAATGTCAGACATACATATAGATTTTTACAATCACAAATATAAATAGCTTTACTGTTTTCATTACGTTATACAAGATTCAATACATTCATATTTCAATCACGCTGGCGCTGTATTATCAATTTTGGTCAATCTCATACTATAATACAAATTAAGGAAACATTTAACCCTTGATAAGCCAGGCTACTATTTCAGACTTCTCAGCACGCCAGACTGCTCAATTGAGTAGTCTGAGGCAACTCGAATTGTATTGAATATTTCACATACCTACTAAAAATCATCCAATCTCAATAAACAAAAACAATTGTTTTATACTTAAATTTTGTACTTACTAATTTGTTCTAAAAACGTTTATTTACTTCTATAAGTATTTCATTTGTATATTTTCGTTTGATATAAGGCAAACCGAATGTAGTGTTCGTGGGCTATTCGAGTGTTATCGTGAAATACGGATATTTCACAGACATTCTTGAACGCCCCAGGTGCAGTGGCCATTATAGTTTGAATGGTAGACAGCTTCTGGGATTGTATACTACACACAAGTAAGAGTTTTGTGTTACTTACAATTTAGAGAAATATGTTTATAAAATAAGATTATTTAAAAATTTTCAAGTATACAGTTAAATTCTTTGATTTGTGATGATCAATGGTATGATGTTACAATCAATGACCAAGGACCTAGCCATGTAATACTAATCTGCAATATGAGTCATGGACCTTGATTATTCATTTGCGTGTCTTTTTATATGTAAGATTTTAGTTCATGATGAACATTACAATTTTTGTCCTCCAATACAGGGTGGCACAAAAGTCACTTGACAGTCGGTAAACAAAATAGTCTATAAAAACAAATTGACAACAAACAAACAGTAGGACAACAGTTTTAGCCCGTGATGTTGGTATTACAAAATATTGATAATGTGTTGTCAAGTTGGCGACAACGCAAACACAATTGGTCTTAAAAATATATACACACTCTTAAATTGCCTGGCTATGTAGAATAAAGGGTAATGAGGCAGCGGATCACCTTGTTAGAGCTGGGGCTACAAAGCTCTTCATTGGCCCAGATCCTTTCTGTGGGAGGCCCAAGGGCCCCACCTAAGAAATGTTGTTGAAGTCTGGACGGAGAGAAGTTGGTACTCACACTGCAACGTGCTCTTAGGCTTAGACAGGCTAAAATGTTCATCTGCCTCTTTAAATTAAAAGCTCAAAAGCTTCTATTGTTGGGCAGAAACCATCGGATTACACGGATTGTAGGAATCCTTACTGGTCACTGCCTGGCCAAGTATCACCTCAAAAAAATGGGCTGTCGATTCTGCTTCCTTGGGATTGAATCTGTTCAACACCTGCTGTGCGAATGCGAGGCTCTCGCGTGTTGATCCCAAGACCCTCCTTGGTTTCATAAGAGTCCTGAGATGTATCTGGGATGATCATTGAAGGGAAAATCTTACCACAATAGATCCTAGTAGGTTGCAGTGTTGGAAGGCCTCTTCCCATTAAACAAATGTGTTAGTTAAAAATTGTTTAACCTTTTAAAGGTAAAATTTATCCAAATTTTAAGTATTTTTCTAATAGTTTTTCTGTCATCCGACTATTCGCTTAACCGTAACGTTCTTGGTCCCGGCCGGTGGCGCTTAATTGTGTATTTAGTTTTTAGACAACAATCATATTAACCTATTAACTAACCCTTCCCACGCGGCAAACGAGTATAACCGCAACAGTAGACTTTGACCCAAACGCGTATTACGGCTAAAGTCGCAAAAATATATTTTAACCTCTGGTTAATTAGGTAGTTCACTAATGTTCCGGTAGAACGCAGAGGCATGTCCGCTGTCTATTTACGAAGAGAAATATGTTTTGTTTAATGTTATACGCCTCAAGGCAGTGGACGGGGGCGTTATTATGTCTGGAATTGCCCGGCGGCGAAAGCATTCTATAGCTTTTACAGCGCGTATAACGGCTAAACTCGCAGTCATACTAGTCTGATGTGAGACGCCCTCCATGTTTGTATTTGAGCTTTGTTTTGAAGAAGAATTGTTTTTATAGATAGTTAGTAGTATTTAGTTTGGGTTGTAAACATTTTTTGTTGACGTTTTATTTCTTTTATGTGTATATATTATCAGTATTTGAGTGAAGCCGTCTCTGCACCCTGGTAAGTGTTTTGAGATATATCATACTTCTCCAACATACTAATAATTGTAAAATAATGTTTTTTTTTTTGTATTTTTAACATTAACTTGTATTTTTTATATATAATTTCATAATATTACTGCTAGAATTTAAAAATAATCAAAAACTAAAATTTGTGTTTTTTTAGAAGAAAAGTTTTTTTACTATTATTTTGTTTTACGTAATAAAAATTGTAAATGCAACCAAAACCCAATGATGATATTTTTTTTTAAATTACCCTTTCACATACAAAACAAAAACAAATATTAACTTTGAAGAAAAAACTAAAAACTTTTAAAGTTATTTCAGCGTTGAGGTAAAATAAGGCAAATTTTATTCAGCGTGCGAAGGGCTAAAATGTATTTATTTTACGACTAATTGTAAATTCGGCAAAGTTAAGTTGCATTTTTTTTTAATTCGTAAAATAATATTTTAAGAAGTATAAAATAGTTGAGTAGTTTGTGTGTGTGTACTACTTAGCAATAAGAATCTAAATTAAAAAAGAACATTGAGAAAATTATATATTTTTTAAACTCTAAATAAGCACATATTTTAGCATAGCGCTTTAAGAGTTAAGATTTAATAAGTTAAGCCTGTGTGTGGTGAAGTCTAGTACAATGTCTTGTCTTGGAGAGTTTTCCATACATCTGAAAACAATCCAAAAGTGCCAACCTCTTCGACAGACACCCAGTATGTTTCTGTTAAAAGGTTTTCAAGATCAGAAATCACTTTTCTCAATTATTTTGTATTAAGTTTTATTAAACGCTACTGTTACGCCATCGACCACCTGTGGCATTAAGATGGAAGTATAAAGTCGCAATGGACCGATTTCAAGATGGAGGTCGCAGCGTAACCACTCGAAAAGCCACAAAAACACCTTATTCACGATACTACATTTAACGCCTTTAAACCTTAGAAAAACCTTGCTCCTCTGGGAGAGTACACTTACAAAAACATACACATATATATATATATATTACATAGACAAACAAAATCAAAATGAGGTTAGGTTTGAACCTAAATAATAAAAAATATATAAATATTGACATGAAATTTTATTAAAGTAGCCATTTGGCAAAAGCAAAAGACAGAGCAAAGGAAATGATGTCTCACATGAGACAGGTAAATTTAAATAAATAAATAAAAAATCGTTGGCCAACTTAAAACAACCTTATGGGCATAAAAGTAGATTTTAAAAAGTCAAATTTCTAGTTTATAGTTCGAAACAAGCATGCTACTATTCATTACTAACACCTTTCTTAAACTAACACATAGTTTAATTATAGAATTTGCCTCATCTCATTTGAGATGAGAAATAAATAAGTCACTATCACTGCAAATATATTTGTTTTAGGTTTTGGTGGAGTGTCTGTAGCTCCCAAACTTGAACCAGCAAAGCTAACAAAGAAAAACAATGCATAAGTAACTGATTTGCTTCAGTTTCTCAACAGATTCAGACATGTAAACCAGCTAACTTAGTTTTGATAAAAATGTTTTTGACATTTAGTGAAAATTACTGAAAAACTCACAAGCAAGCACACAAATTGTTAAACAGGCTTTACCTCAGCTGATTTTAGTAAAGTAATAGTTTGTGTACACATAGTCAGAAGTGTATAAAACATTTTAAAACAACTGGTAACACTGGCTTTGTAACAAAATTAGCAAAAATATTGTGGCAAACTAACTTAGAACTTGTTCTGGCTTAGAAAAATAGCCTACACAACTTTTAATCTATAGTCAGGTTTGGTATATTATTACAGCATTATGAGATGTTGATTTTGCTTCACAAACTTATAA
>JAGFPH010000064.1:1053065-1064672 GCA_018207615.1 Philaenus spumarius
AAAAAAAAAAAAACAACACAAAAATATGCTTAATAGTGAAGGTATGTTTTGGAAATTTAACATTGAAATTGGTACCCAACTTCGCCGTTTTGAATGTAGGGAGCCGATCCTTAATAGAATGATTAAAGTTCCATTAGAAGTGTTTATTATTAGTCCAGTCAACGAAGACGGTGTAGAGGACATCGAGAGGGGGAAAACATTTGACTTTGGGAATTTTTTGGGGGTACTTAGGAGGTAAACATACTAAAAGTCCCCTCCCCTACTCCTGCTGCTTCATAACTTATCCCCCTTTACTGATGAGAAGAGATCAGTCAGTGACCATCTTTTTACAAACAGAAAGAAGCTGGGACCGCAAATCCACCCACCCAGTCCGTTCTGACGAAAGGTAGGCTACTCTTTTCTCCTGTGACAATCCTAAGCATTTTTGTAATTAATAAACCAGTTTTCACATCACTTTCACATCACTTTCACTCACGAAAATCACGTGCACACATTCTTACATTACACTATTTACAATTGTTTCATTTAATATGTACAGAATTTAATTAATAATAAGATAAAAACTCACTGGTCAGTTAAATATTGCTAATTTTAAAATTTTGAAAAATCAATAAACATTGCAAAATGAACGTAATATTCTATATTCTCTCATTATAAAACAATATTATACTTGATAATGTGCATTTACCATACAGTATACATAAACCCTTAGGTGTAAATAACAATATACTAGCTCGTATAGGTAGCTATGAATAACGAAAATAACCAAAGTACAGTTTAGTAACGAAAATCACGAAATTTAGTAGAAAATTTCAAATTGTAACTTTTGACCTGTTGAAGATAAATAAAATTAGTAAAAGTATATATACTTTTGAAGAAAAGAAAATTTTCTACAACTTCCTTTCAGTCGATTTTTCTGTAAAAAGAAAGGATGAGGAGTTAAAAAGTCAAAATCGACGAAGTACCTGAGGTGATAATTAATTTTGCGGAAATTGTAAATGTTTGATAGCGAATATACCTATCGAAACAGATACGAAACAATTAATAGGAACATTCTTGAAGGAAATATTGTCAGCTTTAATTTTTAATTGAACACATTTCTGTACTACACACTGTTTTCGAGATACAAGCGAAAAACACGAAAAAGGGGACCTTTCCACCCCCCTCCCATCATGAAGCAGCAGGGACAGGGACGGAGACTTTAAGTATGTTTACCTCCTAAGTACCCCTAACAAATTTCCAAAGTCAAATGCTTCCCCTCTCTCCATGTCCTCTACAGCCCCATTTTGGTCATTCATTGACTGGACTACTATTAAATATAGTTAACTGCACAGCATATCTCTTACTAAACTTATGTCCTCAGGTGTTGAACTTCATAATCATCCTCATCTACCGATACGGTTATGGAGGAGCGTTCCTCGGAGTGGGCGGCACTTGGAACCTTAACGAAGAGAAGAACCCGGATGCAGAGATGATCGCTTCCGGTGTCCTGATCGGGTACTTCATCTACACGACCGTCATCCTAATCTCTTACTGCTTTGGGACTTTACAGCAGAAGAAGTCTTTAGTGGTAAGTAGTCATGGGAAAACGATTCTTTTCATTGAATTGAATCGAATCGCTTAAAAGAACTAAATAAAAAGAACTGAATAAAGAATCGATTCATTTCGTTCACATCCTTTTTCAGCTTGTTTGGCATCTTTTCTGGCTCTGTATGTCTAATTATTTATAGAATACGCATATAAAGTTAGTTACTGATTAGTTATAAATAGACTGGAGGATCCACCCTTGCTCGCTTCGCTCGCCGACACCCGCTGGGACTCATGGCGAAGCCAATATCAGATTATTATATACTCTGATACAATGACGATTGATTGAGACAGAGGCACTTGGATCTAAGTAGGGTGCGGGGAGTAGCGGTGACCTATTAGATTATGTAAGTCAGAGATCGAAATAGACACGCACCAACCACAATAATTCGAATTACAGCGTGCGTTATAATTTCACTATTAATATTTAAATAATCAACAAATATTACAAACAAATTTTTATATTACCAACTAAAGGAAACAATATAATATGTAACACCAGATATTGGACTTATAAAACAGTAAAACGTTTTCGTTGATTTTGATAGTGTTTGCTTATAAATAACAAATAAAAAAACGGTTAGCTGTTAAGAAAAATTACCCGATTCTAAATTGACCAAGTTGGTTGCTATGACAATAGATGCAAATGTTTTCAATAAACGTGTATTGGTTCACTTTAGGCCTAACCTAAAACTGTGTTAAGTTTTTTTTATCCAAATCAGCTGTTTTATTTATTATATGTAAGAACGGAAGTTTGAATTGAATTATAATCGTTTAAGAATGTTTCGTTGATTTTTATTTCGCTAGCCTAACTTAAAAAAAATGTTTGGTTATGAACAATAATAAACTGATTCTAAATTTGCTAAGTTGGATGCTATGGTAATGCATGTAAATGCATTTACGTTTGTTGCTAAGCTTTTGGTCCGAATCAGCTGTTTTATCTGTTATAGGGATGGGAGTAAACATCCGAATTTTCAATATCTTTATGCTTTAAAACTAAAAGTTAGCAAAATTATTCCTTAGTGTGTCTAAGATCCCATAAGACTATAGAGTAGTTTTTGCTCCACGTTGATTATATAATTTTAAATTACAGTACTTAAAAAGGCGGAAAGAGATGTACAAAATCTGTTCTCGGGAGAGTTGTTCATCTTTAATGAGAACCTTAGAAAACTTATTTGCGAAATCCCCCACTCCTATGTTCCCAAATCAACAATTTGTAATTAACACAAGTGGCTTTAATTTGATGTTATCACAAGCCATGTGTGTGCATTACAAATTTTTGAGATGGGTTGGTAGGAGGTGGATGGGTTTTGGTATTTTGTAAATATTTTTTCCAAGGTTCCCCTGACGGTGAATAACTGTCCCGAAACAGATTTTGTTTATCTCTTTCCAAGGCCGTAGCCAAGGGGGTGGGAAGTTAGGGGGTCACCCCCCCCCCGAAATTTAGTAGTAAAAATTAATACTTGGTTTAAAAAGTGCAAATTAAATTATAAAATAGACAACACAACAGAGGATCCAGCAACATATTTTACATCATTGTGCATTGCATGCATACTGATATTTAGATTTGCTTGATTAAACTACAAAGTACAATGCACATGTATGCAGTAGGTTACAGCCTTACTCTCTTGTGAGCTTGATCTGATCTAAAATAAGAAAATTATGAAGGTTAAAAAAAAATAATTTACTCTAACAAAACACGCAATGCTCTCTCTGTGTATTGAAAATTCTCCCAATACGGGGGTTAGCGTGCGAAGCACGCAATGCTCTGTGTATTGAAAATACTCCCACTACGGGGGTTGGCGTGCGAAGCACGCAATGCATTGTGTGTTGAAAATACTTCCAATAAGTGGGTTGGCGTGCGAAGCACGCAATGCATTGTGTGTTGAAAATACTTCCAATAAGCAGGTTGGCGTGCGAAGCACGCAATGCATTGTGTGTTGAAAATACTTCCAATAAGGGGGTTGGCGTGCAATGCACTGTGCGTCGGCCGTTTCTCACAGTGTTCAGTGTCAAGCTCACATTTGCGTCCTTAGCAGTGAACGTGTTAAAAGGGTTTAAATTCAAATCCCCGGTCCTGGCCAGGGTCTAAAAAGTTTCCCTGGCTACGCCTTTTTCCATATTTTAAATAACAAAGGTGGTTAATTTAAAAAAATCCCCTGTGTGTTAGTGAACCACTAAATTTGCTCTTCTTATTTCCATCTCCTGACCATATTAACGCCAAGTTGTGTTGCAGGACATCATCATGAACTTCATCGGCACCATAATGTTCATCGCAGTCGGCGGAGTGGCTCTCCACTACTGGACCGGTTACCAGAGCGAGCACAAGTACACGGCAGTAAGCAGCGAGAAGATCTGCGGCATTGCTGTGGGCTCGTTGTGCGTCATCACGGGAGCAGTGTACCTCGTCGACACTGTGTTAGCTTTTATTCACTTCGCGCGAGATCTAGACTTCAAGTAAAAAAGTAATCAGCTGAGAAGGTCAACGAGACAGAATCGACTTTTTAAAGATTTTTAAAAACATCTGATTGTGCGTGAGTGGAGTAATTGTCATTAAACAAATTTTATATCAAAGAATCGTAATTTGAAATAACTAAAAGGCCTATATTTCTTCGCATTGTGTATACAAGTGTTAAACATTATTTCAAATTGACCCGAGGCGGAAATAGCCGACTTTACACGATTGTTTACGAACACCACGAATCTAACTTTGTATGTAATGTTTCATTATTATTTATGTTTGAGGCTACACAATTACACAATAACGAAGCTATTTTTATTTCATTTCACTAAATACATTAAACTAAAATCGTATTCGCTTCCTATCTGATAATTGTTTACTTTATTTTTTTAGGTTAACATTTTCATATCACGAGCTAACAGCTGTTGTGATTTACATCGCCGTCAACAACAGCTGTTCTTCGTGAATGTTTCTCACGATTCATTTACCATATTTAGGTAAATACTTATAAAATTTGTTTAAACTAAAAAAGGTGCCGATATGAAATAATAAGTCCGTCAGATGTTAACGAGTTTTCGAATGCACATTATCATTGTTCTTACAAAACTTGATCTATCATGGGACAGAATTTAGAAATGTTTTTAGAAATGTCACTCTAAAAGGTAAATCAATAATAAAGCTATTTTAAAAATAAAACGTAGGCCTAAGTAATAAAATTGTCTAGGTCTTAAGATCTATTTACACAGGTCCGTGACGTATCAGTGCCGTGACAGTTCAGTATCAGTGCTATCCGTGTTTCATCATTCCCACACATCAGTGCCGTGTCAGTAGGCTTATATTTGTAAATTAACAGAAGTTCAAACTTTTATAATTCTATTAAAATAGAAATAATTTACATCAATATCCCAAGCTAGTTAGTGATAGTTTAAAGTATTTTTTTATGTTTGTATGCCTATGTTAGGCATTCAAGAATTAAATAAATAAAAAGGACTGTACAAAAATATATACATTTTCAACGATTTTTAACCTCAAAGCCGATAATATAGAATACAGATAGTTATATTAGTTCCTCATTTCCAGATATCATTTTTTCATTTCCTCTCCTATTTTGCTTCAGATTTCACTTTAATTTTCCATATAATTACGACTAGTTAGAAAGTCAGACATTTCCTGACACATTCAATAAGGTGTTCCTCATTCTTTGTAGGCTAAACAAAAAATCACGTCCGTAAAATTCTAAAAGTGTAGTTGGGAATTAATTTAAAAAGCTCGGAAGAGATACTGAACCAGCATGCGCAGAACGTGTGGGAACCCCTCTATTCAAATATTGTTTTTCACTGAAATGGGAACACAGTTCCAATACGGCACTGACACATCACGGACCTGTGTAAATGGACCTTAATAATATCTGAAACATTTGTGTTTACATGAGTTTTTCTTTATTAAAAAATGTACAAGCTAAAAGGTTATCGGAATTACGTCTTCAGAACGACCTTTGCTTGACCTTCTCAATCAGCGACGAGGTTTTGTTTATAGCGTTACCTGTTTTAGCCTATTTATAGTTTCCTAATTTAAGAAAGACAAGCAAAATATGTTTTTTGTGAAATATACAAAAGTTGAGACATATTTCTTTTATAATACAAGTGTTTTCTTTTATATATAATGTAATAATTTAGAACGTTTGTTGTTGTAAACAATATACAAATATATTTGTTTTGATCAAACTGTTTAGACGTTTGAAAAGTTAGTTTTAAATTAGTTGTAATTTTCTCAATTTTAATTTAACATAGTGATCTATATTAATTGTAAGGAACTAGGAGGTACTGCGTGCTTCGCACGCCAACGAGAGTGCTCGCAAAGTTTGCACAATTTAATCCAACTTAACGTTTTACTCAGGCATAGGCTTAACCTCAAAATACAACAGAACATAATTATTTCATATTTTATTCAATATCAGCTGTTGTTCGAAGTCAGCTGTTATAACTTTTGTTACGTTATTTCTTTATATTATTATAGTTAAAAAGTTAACCGAACGGATTTATAGGAAAAAACTGTTGTCACGCATATTTGAATTACTGTATACTGTACCGATTTTGATAATTTTAGAGTCGTTGACTGCGTTTCTTAAGTATATTGAAAATAATTGCCAATAAATCTTGTTCCGAAAAACAAGCCGACCGGAAATTTTTTAGTTTTTTCGTTTCCAAACGAAAAATTGGCTCGAAAAGCGCTTTCAACGTCGCCTAAATTATTAAACCCGTTTGGTGAAAATGTGAAAAATTGCAAAATAGCCTTTTCAATAATTATTATCGATTGAACGAGCGAAAGGTTATGCGCGCATAATCATTATTTTGTATTTCTTTCGTTAATGTTTCTTTCGTTAATTTTACTGAACACTAAAAAATTAAATAGGATTTTAGCTTTGATTTTTTTTTAAGTTTTCAATTTACGTACGTTTCCAAGTTCTCCCGTTTCAAGGGTGTGCAATTGGTATTGGGATGTGGTAATAATTTGACTATTGCTCCCACCACGACTCCGTGCTGAGTGGCGAACTCGTTATACTGTACATTATATCTGCATTGTGTTTGGGCTCATTTTTCCCGTCTTACAGTGTATCTTACAGTATCTTACAGTGTGTGTTAAGTTTAAATGTATTCATGCAAAAGAGAAAATATATTATTTTGTACAGTAATTACTGACTATAATTCATTCACACCCTGTTTGAGAATACTAGCTGTTGTACCCGACATATACCATGCCACAAATAAGCAACGCCTTACTATTGTAACGTTCTAAAGTAAGCCTACGCTATGCGACAAATAAAACAGTACTCGAATATTTTTTTTCAGTCTTTGTAAGTGGAAATTTCAAACTTTAAAAAGCAGTGTACACGTAAGTAGTTATAGTTATGAATTTCTTTGAATATACGTGCGCTCTTTAAAATTAAAATTTATAACCTCACTTTAGGGCTCCAGTAGCTTCCAGTTGAATTGAATAACTACCAAAGAGTGGCACCGTGAGACGCTTAGCCATAGTTCGTCGATGATTTCTTCTTCTTCATTGTTTTTACACACGTACTAATATAAACCAGAAGTTTAATGTAACAGCTGATCGTTAAAGAAGAAGAAATCGACGAAACAAAATAGGCAGTGGTAAATTCAAAGATAAACTAAGCTGCTGTATAAGTTTAGTCACGTCAGTCACGTCACGCTACCGATGAAACGGACACTTTGCTTCTTCATTTTGTAAGTTGTGTTAAAATAGTTTACTGTCTTGGTAGTACCTCTAAAATGGGCATAGTGCTTTCTCATTTTTATTTTCTCACTATACTATAGTGATAGTGATCGCAAAAAAATCTATGTTGAAGATTTTTGTGGAAATATCCGTTCTGGGACCACCTGAGTCCGAAAAAGGTGTTTTTTTTTACAAAATGTCTGTCTGTATGTATGTATACAAAGCTAGAGCGAAAACTATTCGATCGATTTCAAACAAATTTGCACCAGTCATGTCAAGTAGATCTGTATAGATGCACGAAAAACGGTTTTGAACATTTTTGAAAAACAACCCCCTTTTTGGAAAAAAAAACACCCAAAACATGAGATATTTTTTTTAATAAAAAAAACGGCTCTAACGATTTTGATAAAATTTGGCTTATTTGTAGCCTTTACTGTACCCTACCATATGCAAAAAACCGCATCTTTCTAAAACTTCTCGTTTAGCTAATAATAATAACTGTTTTTTAGGGTTTTTTGGCCATAAAGGGGGTTGTTTTTCAAACATTTTCAAAACCTTTTTTCGTGCATCTATAACGTGTTTGGTGCAAATTTGGTCGAAATCGATCGAATAGTTTTCTCTCTAGATAATAATAATACTATTTATTGGTTAACCTCCTACTTTAATAAATCACCTCTACTACCCCACCTACAATTATGAAGTCACAGTGAATCTGTTTAATAATTTATTTATGTTTGTGAGAAAGTATGTGGCAGTTCCTGGTACCGTTTATTTAAATGTGTAAATTGTTAACTTGGTTGCTATGGTAATGAATGTAAGTGCCTTAAAGAAACATGTGTTGGTTCAGTATAGGCCTAACCTAAAATTATGTTTTTTAAATTATTATTAGACTACAGACAATCACGTTCATGTTATCTTTTATTTTTCAATTTTAAATGGAACAAGATAAAAATAATGATCAAAATTAGGATTAAACAAATACAACCAACGATTTATATTCATGACAGTTTTCACTTCTGTCGGCAGTCCCACGACCGCTTTCTTTTTTTATTGCCGAACAATCCTTGTACATTACATCAGGCGCCTGGTACGTCTGCTACAGGCAATACAAAGTGTTGAGCAATCTGCATACTCTGTCTTATTCAGGGGCTTGTCATAACACTTGCATAGAGGTTTTACTTGCAAGGAGCTTTCCCCACAAAACTTACTAAGTATCAATTAAAATACTTTTGGAGTGTCACTCAACGATTTGAAACCTATGTATTTACTACTAATAACAGTCTTTTTCAATTGTTTTTACATGTCATCCCCCTAGGCTATGGCTGTTTACCCCAAAAATACTTTCCCCTAGATAGTAAGTCATATTTGAATCAAAATTGGTCGAAATTGGTAAATGAAATTAATAAAAAGAGTAATTTTGCCCGCCTATGTGACTTTTACAACTTTAAGTAATTTACGTACTTGTTCATGACGCGTTTCGAAACTTTATTCCATCATCAGATTCTCGCTCTATTGAGGTCGTTAACACATTAAAATTAATATATGTACAGTCAACATAACAAAAACACAAATATAAGCGCACAATAACACACTAGTACATAGACTATAACTCGGCGTGTGCACATCGTCAAATACATACGGCCACTGAGGAGGTCGGATCTCTAAGGTGTAATACCTCTCAATGTTTGATTTTCTTATCTATTGCCATTGCTGTGTCATACATAGAATTGGATCGGAAGTTCAATTGATCATTTAATATAAGCTCCGGACTTTTTTCTGCGCTTTATTTTACGTCATATTCTTCCATCGCGTCCATTTGTTTACTCTTCTTACATATGTGTAAGAAATAGGCATCAAAATTGGAATATGAATGGTTGTGTTCCATAATATGGCGTGCGTAATTAGATTTTCTTTTGGTGCCTCTATTACTAGGTAGATGTTACCTGAACAGTTTCTAAATTGTCCGCGTCCTCAGTGACCGTACGTCGAGCACACGCCGAGTTATAGCTTATATATTATTGTGTGCGTATATTTGTGTTTGTGTTATGTTGAATGTTGACTGTATATTTTTATTCTAATGTGTTAACAAACTAAATACAGCGAGAATCTGAAGATGGAATTAAGTTCCAAAACGCGTCTTGAACTACTTAAAGTTATAAAAGCCACAAAGACAGACAAAATTTATCTTTTTATTCAAATTTGTGACTTGGATACAAATACAATGAGTTTTAAATGCAATGAAGCTAAGCTGGAAAAATATTATACTTATTCACATATAGCCTACATCTATTTTATTTATATTATTATTAGAGGGCTCACCAACCCCCACGGAAAAGTAAATGCAAACATATTTGTGTATACTTACAGATTTTCACGGAAATGACGATTGATTAGGAAAGCGATTTTTATATAGAAGAGGTGCAAATTTTTAATTAAAAAATTTGACCAAAATGTGATACTTGTTTTTAACTGGACAAATAGGCCTAGTAAAGAATAAAGTTAGCACAATTTTAATAGTGATAAGTGCGTGAACTATGATATAGTAAGCCTTTTTCGTCGTTTGTGTTTGCTATTACCTAACATAAAAAAACTGCTGTGAAGAATAATTACCTGATTATAAATTTGCCAATTTTATTGCAATGGTAATAAATCTAAATGCTTTCAAAAAACGTGTGTTGATTCAGTACAGGCCTAACGTAAAATTGTGATAAACTTATGATCCAAATCAGCTGTTTTTTGGTAATATGTAACAACAGATGTTTGAATTAATACAATAAGACTTTTTCGTTTGTTTTTATTTTGTTAACCTAACCTAAAAAAATTTTTTGTTGGGAAAAATAATTAAGTGGCTCTGAAGTTGTTTGCTGTGGTAATTAATGTAAACGCATTCAACAAACTTGTGATGGTTCAGAACAGGCCAGACATAGAACAGTGTTGCTAAGCTTTTGATTCAAATCAGCTGTTTTATCTGTTATAAGGGTGTAAGTGAACCGTAAAATTATGCCATTTTCAAAATGCTCAATATTGTAAGTTCAAAAGACCGCCATTTTGTGTAGGTTGAACCATTTGATGTCTGATTTGAGGCATTGTGTTCTTCTAAGATAGGCCTTTAATTCGATGTACAACTCGACCTATGCTCCTATATAAGATTTTCCTCAGACTCCCTGCGGACCGTCCCCCCTAAGATGATAAAAAATTATAATTGCTTAAAAAATTAGTTTATTTGATAGAGAAACGATGTACCAAGTTTTGTTGCGCAATCTGAAATGGTCACAAAAATATAACGCCGTTCACAGACTTTTCAGACACCCTGTATACAATTTTTAATGACACCCCGAAACTTGTTCTGGTTACCATGATCGGTGCTCCTTGGCCACTCCCGACCTCAGATCTCACAAAAGTCACTGCAATAGCTCATAATATAATAATAATAATATTTCGTATGGAAATTCGCTATTAAACGAAAAAGGCTTACTGTATTATAATTCAAATTATCTGTACAAATAAATATATGATCCACATAAGCTCAACACAATTTTAGATTAGGTCTATACTGAACCAACACACGTTTCTTGAAAGCATTTATTACCATAGCATCCAAATTGGCAAATTCAGAATCAGGTAATTATTCTTCACAACCAACAGTTTTTTAGGTTAGGTAATAGCAAACACAAACAACGAAAATGGCTTACTATATCATAATTCAAACATAAAAATTATGCCTACTTTATTACTAAGCCTATTTGACCGGTTTGAAATACTGGTTTACCGTATTACATTTAGGTCATATTATATACCTTAAAATTGTATCTGTTGTACATAAAAATAATTCGACCACGCAGCTGAACCGCTGACGTGAGTTGGGCAAATTTCCAAAATTAAGTTTAATTTGGTCTATGATTTAGTGTTTCAACCAACAATTTGGGAAATAGGTCTATTCACGACGGTGCTGAATAGCTGCAAAACGGTTTGCACGCCATTCCGCATATTGGGAGTATCTTCAACACACAATGCATTGCGTGCTTCGCACGCCAACCTCCGTATTGGGAGTATCTTCAATACACAATGCATTGCGTGCTTCGCACGCCAACCCCACGGTAGAATCCACCACATGGCTTTGAACCTGGTACTTCTATGGTATTTTACATTTTGATCGATTTTGGGGTGACCAAGCTAGCTATAAAGTCGCATAATAACATCCTACATTTATATTTGTTGAAAAAACTCAAAAACAAATTCATTCTCGTAGGAAAAATCTCAAAAAATAGTTACTTCCTGTCAAAAAAACGTGATTCCGATTGTTGCATTTTTTTTTTTTTTTTTTT
>JAGFPH010000064.1:1064772-1079390 GCA_018207615.1 Philaenus spumarius
TTTTTTTTTTTTTTTTTTTTGCTAACGAACTCGTCCGAGCGACGTAGACAACCAACATGTGTACCAAATTTGAACCAAATCGGACTTAAAATGCGGCCGCTAGAGTGCGAACACATATATACATATATATATATGATTTTTAATGACACCCCAAAACGTGTTCTGGGGACCATGATATTTTGCTCATTTGCTATTCCCGACCTTGGGTCTTACCATAAGGGCCACTGCAATAGCTCATTTTTCCTATGGAAATTCGCTAATAAAAAATCTTTGTCCTTACCAATCGTCATTCCCGTGAAAATATCATACAATAAAATAATCTGTTTGCATTTGCTTTGGGGTTGGTGAGCGAAGAGAGCTGAGGACGGAGCTCCCTGGTATATAAGCGGCTTTGCCCTGACTGACTGACACATAGAATCAACTCTTTTGAGTTATTTTTATTAACACATTTTAAATGACCGCCATTTTTAAACGAATTTTTGGATTAAGCTGGATATTTTACATTGATTAGGTCTTTACGTAATTAAGGGCGGTGTCAAGTTGACCAGTCTAGAGATCAAAATTTAGTACAAAAACAAAATGGCCGCTGGACAGAAACGACGCGAGAAACAAGTAGACGAATTATAAAAAACACCCTGTATACAGATACATACATTTTGATAAATGTGCAAAAAACAATCATTAGAAAGCAGTTTAAAAAGTGAACGGCCGGTAATTTACTGCTACAGGAAGCGTTATGTCTATTTCGCCGTTCAAGCACGCCAAGAAACGGTACCAGGAGATTCACTTTCTCAAAAACGAACCTTGACAGATGGATTCGTTCCCGACGCAGATGCGTTCGCACGTGATCCGTTTTTGTTTTGTTTATTTTCGTTTTCTATTCCGACCTGGAAAGCCAACGGACCTGATCGAAGGACAGTTTGATCAGGTAGGCGGTGGTTTCGTAGTTTCAGCAATATTTATGCACGGCTCGTGGTGAAATGTTTAACTTAAATTTGGCAAAACTCTAACTGGAAAAGACACCTTGCTTCGCAAACAAGCCTCGGTACTCGCTCCGATCGTACAATTGAAAAGACCAAACCTCAACAACATAGTTTTGAAACAATTGAGTTTCCAAAAATTTGGTAAAACTTCTTTATTCATGGTAGGACAAATTTGCCTGGATCAGACGAAAAGTGAAACGCTTCTACAGGCATGACCCGCGTGTACTGTGTTAATACGAAGCATAGGGAACCAGTAGACTGCACATTAGCTAAACACTTATTAATATTTATTTAATTTTTGTGAAAGTATTCAAGTTAAAGGACGAAATAGGATGTTATATCGTTGTTTATTGTTTTCAATTCTTTTTGTTTACTTCGTTCTTCAAAAGAAACCACTTAGGCTTACAAACTATATCTAACTGAGTCTATGCTGTTAGGGATTTCCAACATGGTAAATGTACAGAGCCTATGATTTAATATTTTACTCAAAGGCCTGGAATTAATTTTGGAAAACAAAACAAAAGATGGAACGTTTTAATCGTAGGCCTACTTTAATCGATTATTTTAATCCCAAATATGTTTAATTCAGTCGTTTATTTATTGCCTAGATTATTAATTAGTGGCAATTGACGAATCAAAAAGTTATTTCATTTAATTAAGAGAGATTTTCTTCAATTAAATTCCACATAACCATTTCCTTATCCTGAAATATTAAAAATCATCAACAAATACTAAGCGAGCTACTGTTTCTAGAAGCTAAAACGTTTCACTTCTATCGCGCAAGAATCACAGGCCTCTTTTATTTGAAAAATTACGACAGTTATCGTGTCTATAAAAACTTGTGTTCTTAGATCACCCGGGAGAAGCGTAAACTTCTATGGCGATATTCTGATGAATAGGCTATAATAAATATAGTTTAAAAAAACTAAAAAACACGCTTTTAGAGCATATCAAACTAAAAAGTTAAAAATAATTTTTCAAATAAGCTTAAAACAATAATAAACGATAAATACTAGCATTATTGTAAAAAAAAGCGTTGGGCGCTCGATGTACGAGAAATATGGACAAAGCGCCCCACGCTTTTTTTACAATAATGCTAGTATTTATCGTTTATTATTGTTTTAAGCTTATTTGAAAATTTATTTTTAACTTTTTAGTTTGATATGCTCTAAAAGCGTGTTTTTTAGTTTTTTTAAACTATATTTATTTTTCACTTTTTAGTTCGATTAATTATTGAAAAAAAAATTTGGCCGTGGACGGGATTAGAACGCACGATCGGGGATTGACGTCAGCGACGACCCGCGCCTTAGACCGCTCGGCCAACGATTGAGTTTACGTAAGAGAGATATAATAACAGTAATTAGCCACTGGCTTTTAGTCCAAAGGAGAGTTACTTACAAACAAACATACATACATACATACATACATACATACATACATACAAGTGAAGCTAATATAAGCGTGTTAAAATATACTATGGAAATTATTTTGTGTTATCAAGCTGGACATCTAAATCGACTGTTTATCTGTCATTTTATCCAAATGGTTGCTATGGTAATGAATGTAAATACATTCAAGAAACATGTGTTGGTTCATCAGTCTAGGCCTAACCTAGAATTATTAAATATTATACATTCGAATAAACTGTTTTATCTGTTATTTTATTTTATTAGTTGCTATGGTAATGTTAGGTACATTACATAAACTTTTGCTATGACTATGGGTTTGGGATGTAGCGACCATGAAACGAAAAACTAGACAATTTCCAGAAGACACGGTAACGACAGCTACAGGAACTCGCTTCGCAAACTGCCTAAAAGTACGAACACAATATTTAGCCGTATTGCTGAACGAACTAACCTTTCAATTATACACACTTTACCGTGAACATAACCTGACGCGTAGACCTACAGCGCATGCGTTCCGCCTCGGCCGATTGTTGTCTCGGCGCAATTGTTGTAGTAGAAAGGGACAGTCGCAACATGGCCACCGACAACACCCGAACACTGACGGAATCCTTGCTCGCAGCTTCGCCTTTTCTCGTTAAAGTCGTAGAATTGGTGAGTAAAAATATTTATTTTTATTTCACTTTAAAACCCCGTGCGTGATTCGCACGCCAACTCGCTCCACTCACACTTTAATATCACTTTTGTTCGCTGGTTATTTTACTCGAGTTGTGTTTCATTCCAACTGACTGTAACCTTTAGTGCTTTAAAAGTTGGGCTAGTTAAACACTGCTATTAGCAGTTTAAAATGCATGTTTTAGGTCTCAAACGCATTCAAATCCAATTAATTAAAACGAGATGTAGGCCTATTATAAAGATGTAACCTAGAAAATAAATAACAGCTGACAACAGCAGTAGCAAGCAAATTTATAAAACAGATGTTTTAAATTTCTATGCATAGTACCTTTTAACATGACACTATTCTTAAAGCAGGTGCTAGAGAACCTTAGGCCTAAGCTTTTCCTTACTAGTGTTAGCTTGTAAGCATATTCTTTTTTTATTTCATAGCATTCTTTAGCATAAGTTTATTCTTAAAGCAGATGCTAGACAATCGGATGCTTTTCTTTATAAGAATATAATTAATTTTTTAATCACACTCTCTTTTAACATAATCTTATTCTTAAAGCAGACGCTAGACAACGGTATGCTTCTCGTCACTAGTATTTGATTAAACGCATATTATTAAATTTGATTCAACAGATATAATGATTCACTAGTTAAAACTAGTTAATGAGCTTTTATTTCTTAAAAATGAAAACCGTATTACAATATATTGGTAAATATATTGAACTCAAACTTTGAATACACATTTGGTATGTCATCTTTTACCCATGTACGAAAAACAAAAAGGTTTTTCACAAATTTATTATTTCTGTAACGGAGTTAACTAAAAAATTAAAAAATGTATAATGGACAACTACCAAGATACAAAATCTTTAGTTTTTAGCCGATAACTCGGTTATCTTTTAAGTTTTAGAAATAATAAAAACCACGTTATGTTTGTCACTAAACAAGGAATTTTTTTTGTAAAGTTAGCGGTTTTCGAGATATTTTACATTAAACATTTTAAACGGCCGCCATTTAAATTTCCGAATCTATGTTTCTATTAACTTTTTTCTTTATTTTCACTAGTAGAACACGTCCTGAAATTTTCTCCGTTTCTTCCTGAATCACCGTGTAGGCCTATATTATAATACTGTAATAATAATAATTAATCCCGTTCACTTGTTTGCATCCCGACCTAGGCCACGACGATTTAAATCGGGTACTTTTATGGTATTTTACATTCTGATCGATTTTCAGGGTACCAGTCGGGCTAAAAGGTCATGTAAAAAAGTCAAATGTGCAGAAAATTAAAACGCTAGGGTCCAAAGTACACACGTTGGTTTTCAAAATGCTCGGACGAGATAGTTTTTTTGACGGGGTGTAAAATTTGTTTGAGATTTTTGGTACTTTTTGAGGCTTACTGCATTATAATTCAAACGGCTGAATTAGATCATAAGCTTAACACAATTGTAGGTTAGACCTATAACTGAACCATAACACATGTTCCTTGAAAGCGTTTGGATTTATTAGGCCCTACCATTGCATTCAAATTGGCAAATTCAAAATCAGGTAATTATTCTTCAAAACCAACAGTTTTTTTAGGTTAGGTAATAGCAAACACAAACAATGAAAAATTCTTACTGTATCATAATTCAAACACCTATGACTATTAAAATTATGCCAACATTATTTTTCACTATTTGACCAGTTTGAAATAGGTACTGCTTTACCGAAACACATTTTGGTTATATTTTATAACTTGAAAATTGCCTCTCTTCTATATAAAATCTCTGCCATAATCAATCATCAATACCGTGAAAATGTCTTTATATATAATCTGTTTGCATTTGCATCGCAGTGATTAAGCGCGGGGGTTTGTGAACGAAGCGAGCAGGGGGGCGGAGCCCTCTAGAATTCGACTTTTTAGTACTTATAGACATTAAAATAAAGCAGGAAATTAGCTCATATTACAGCAAGCCGGAGCAAGAAAGTTTCCCAGTTTTTAGATCAATAAGTTAAGTTATTTGTAACACTTGGTTTATTTAACCCGACATTCTATACCAACACAGTAAACACAACAATATTGTATGTACATTATGATGTTATTATCTCTAACTTAGCTTCATCCGCTAGTTTTGACAGTTACACCAACCAATAGGGATTCAAAGGGGCTAAAAAAAGGTATATTGACATTTTTTGTTAAGATGTATGGTTTTTGAGTAATTTACGTTTGAAATTTTCAAACAGCCGCCATTTTGAAACGCATGGTTGGATATAATCGCTTGTTTTTCTTGAGATAGCTAATTCTTAGGTTAAACTTCATGCCAAGTTTGAACTCAATCAGTCAAACATTTCTCTAGATATGAATTATTTTGTAAAAAAAGGCGGATGTCTGGGAAACGAAGCGTTTTCTGGCCTATGTTTATTTATATAAACTATTTTTCTTATTTTTAGCTATATAATGTGCTAAGTTACCGAGACATTGCCGTATAGCAAACAATTTTAGTAAACATTTTTTTTAAATAAAATTTACCCTATTTCGGTCAATATTCATACACAGTTTCATAATTATATGTTAAACTGTTTCTGAGATATTAAGGTATTTGTAAAAATCACATGCAGACGGACAGACAGAAAATAGATCGAGATAGGACACATGTTATTTGTATTATTTGCTTGTTTTTAGCTGACAAATAACCCCGTAAAAATTCGGACAGTCGAAGGACATCCTGTATATTTATTTTAGCGGTGTTTCACCTTTTTTCTATTTCAAGAAAAACCTATCGGTTTTTTTTTAAATATCAAGAACGCAAAGTTGTACAGCGTAAAATTTCCTACAAATTTTGTCTCTTGTTTTTTTTAATTTCGCATAGTTTTACCGCTGGATGGCGCGAAAAAAATATACATAGACAATTGCGTTTTTTAACTTCCCGCTAAGAAAATTGAAAATTTTCTAAAACCGGGAAGTTATTGGTTTCACCCCGTTTTTCGAAAATCGAGTATTCATCAGATCTCGACGTTTTGAGGTCCTAGGAATCTTCCCTGACCACTCCCGAGAGGGTGTCACCCTGTCTGTATGTATGTGTGTGTGTATGTAAGTATGTGACCCGCTTATAACTTTTGAACGGCTTAACCGATTGGATCCTACTAAACGGCGTTCTAAAGAGTTCCATCAAACTTAGATTTCCTGAAAATTTCAACTAATTCGGACCGGTAGGTTCTGAGAAATTTCGAAAAAACTAAGAAATAAAAAATTTTCAAATCAGGTTTTTTTTTAATAACTTTTAAACGGCTTTACCGATCAATTCCAAAATCTAATCAGCTTTTAACCTTGAAAAGCGACGTCGATCGCTACCAGTCCGGTCAAAATTGGTTAATTCGTTCGTGAGATATCGTGAACGAAAGAAAATAAAAAAAAGTGTTTTTTCTCAATTTCTCCGAAATTTTTCATCAGACAAATTTTTGTTGTCGATTCTTTCAATGGACTCGAAAAGCTGCATCGATTGCCGCAAATAGCATAAAAATTGGTTGATTCATTCGCGAGATATCGTGAACGAAAGAAAATAAAAAAAAGTGTTTTTCCTCAATTTCTCCAAAACTTTTCATCTGAAAAATTTTTGTTGTTGATTCTTTCAATGGACTTAAAAAACTGCATCGATTGCCGCAAATCGCATAAAAATCGGTTGATTCATTCAAAAGTTATGGCAGTTCAAAATTTCCAAAAATAGTGTTTATCAAACTTTCATCATACTTTTGTAATTAAACTTAGCGGGAAGTTACAGGGATGGCCTTTAGGGTCAAGCGTTTTCCAATTTTTTTTTTAGATTTTGAGTCGAAAATACTCATTTTGGTGAAAAGTGACAAGAGAGCAAAGTTGTACAGCATAAAATTTTCTACAAATTTTGTTTTAGCTTTTTTTCGAATTTCGAATAGTTTCACCATCAGAGGACGTGAAAAACATATCAAGACTTTTAGCAAAATTCTACAGGAAAGATGAGCTATTGCCAGTGAGACCTAAGGTCGGGAGTTGTCAAATTGGCACCAATCATGGTTTCCAGATCACGTATTGGGTTGTCATTAAAAAGTGTACACACATACAAAGGTCGAACTGCGGGCTGAAGATCATGTTTAGAGAACCCAAATATTAACGTTTTACAAAAATCATAGCTGTCGGAAGTTTTTTTTTTAACTTTTCCTAAATTCAAGGGACTATTAGGAACGTTTTCTTTTGTACTGCAGAGGTGTGATGATTTGTTGTAGGTGTGTGTGGTGAGAACCAGTGCCCTTGAGGTATGGTTACGTTCGATACATACCATGGGGAGTTATATCAACGGAGTGTTATATCAATTTAATCGACTGTGTATTTAGCTGTACTTGTAACACTTGCAGCTAACCTATGGGGTCAATGAGTCAACTGGTGTCAAATGACACCCACACACACCGCACCAACTAGCAATTGAGAGTGATTAAGCCTGAGCCTATAGATTGGCTACACTATCGTTTTACACAAATTGTTTGATAACTTTAATGTGTAATCTTTAACTGCCTTGGTCGTCGTATATTGTATAAACTTATCCACAGTGAACCCTTATTAACCTTTAGTTCGATGGGTTCCGTACGATAGTTGTCGACATGTTTCGGAACCGTAACTCCATCTTCAAGTTTTAAAAATATCACTCAAAACAAAAGCACACAAAACAATTCGACCAAGCAGCTAGACCGTTGATGTGAGTTGAGCGAATTCCCAAAATTAAATTTATATGTTTTTAGATATTCAACCAACTATTTGGGAAATTGGTCTACTCACGAAGACGTTGAATAGCTGCCTTCTTCGTGTACGAAATATATTTGTTTGTAACTCAGCATCCAACCCCAACTGAAACGCTTCTTCGTTCCACTTGCAGCTGAAAAACTCGTTTTGTGAGTTTGCGCCTCGATCTTATGGCCTCGGATTTCTTACTGCTTTGCTTCGCTCGCAGTGGTTTTCTTCCTTTTCGTCTGCCTCGTAACAGAAGCTGACCATCGATAAAATCTCCCTAGTGGATTCGAACCAAGTACTTTTATGGTATTTTACGTTTTGATAGATTTTAGGGGAACCAAACTAGCTATAATGTCGTGTAAAAAACAAAATGTGTAGAGCAATCTTCTATATTTGTATTTTCACATAACATTACAAAAAAGTTTTATTTTAGTAAAAAAAAAAATCGCAAACATAAATTACTAACGAGCAAAAAATGGCTTCCGGTTGTTTCTTCTGGTTAACGAACTCGTCCGAGCCATTTAGAGAACCTTGTGTACCAAATTTGGACCAAATCGAACGTAAAATGCGGTCGTTAGAGTGCGAACACATATACACAGTATAATATATACAGACACAGTATAACGTTTTTAATTACACCCAAAAATGTGTTCTGGTGACCATGATCGGTGCTCATTCACTACTCTCGACCTTAAGTCTCGCCATAAGGGACACTGCAATAGCTCATCTTTAATATGGAAATTCGCTAATAACACACTGCTGATTACATTACACACATCTATTTGGGAAATTGGTCTAATCACGAAGGCGCTGAATAGCTGCCCGCGTGTACGAATTCAGAATTCAGCCCTGGCTCGTGTGCTGCTTCAATCAGCTTGCAGCGAAAACAATCGCTTTGTGAGTTTGCACCTCGACCTTGTGGCCTCGGATTTCTTACTGCTTTGCTTCGCTCGCAACGGTTTGCATCCCGGCCGTCGGCCTCGTAACAGAAGCTGACCAACGATAAAATCCTCCTAGTGTATTTGAACCAAGTACTTTTAAGGTGTTTTACGTTTTGATCGATTTTGGGGGAACCAGACGTGCTATAAGGTCGATTAAAAACAAAATGTGCAAAATAATCTAAAGAGTGCGAATCTACATATACATACAGCATTATCATTTTTAATGACACCCCAAAAATAATCAATGACTAGGGATCATAATCGATGCTCATTTACTACTTCCGACCTTAGGTCTCACCATAAGAGTCAATGCAATAACTCATCTTTCCTATGGAAATTCGCTAATAATGAAGGAATAAGAAAGGATGGTAACAATTGTATTAAAAACAACTTATCTCACTCACCAGTTACCAGCGTTTCTGACAATCTACCAGACATCAGCTCACCTGAAAACAGAAAATTTAAAAACTTCAAATTGATGGAAGTATTCTACTGAAGTGACATCGGAAAATTACACGAGTTGTATTTTTAAAGCTACGATAAAACTTCCAAAATACAGCGCGTTAGTAAATGATCTTACCTTGCCTGAGTGTTGACATATTCATATATGTCTAAATTTAAACTATCGTAAATTCTGTCAAAAACTATTTATTATTCTTTGTACAAAATATCGTTCACATATGCGACAGTATCGTTCAAATAAATATAGGCGCCTGTTTAGAAGACTAAACAATATACCGGTAGGTGTTGTTTAGTAATTGAAAAAATATAGGTAATATTTTACTACACTGCAAAAATTTAGACGATTATCTACTATATTGATCAAATATAGGCGATTGTTAACCATATTGAAAAAATATAGGCAATTGTCTACTTCATTAAAAACATATAGGCGATTGTTTACTAAACTGCAAAAATATAGGCGATGGTTTACTATATTTCAAAATTTAATATAGGCGATTGTTTACTACAAATTTAAAATATATAGGCGATTTTTAACTATACTTAAAACATTTAGGCGATGTTTACTATACTGCACAAATATAGGCATTTGCCTACTATACCAACAAATATAGGAAATTGTCTACTACACTAAAAAAATATAGGCGATTGTTTACTATATTAAAAATACAGGTTATTGTTACTATATTGATAAAATATAGGCAATTGTCTAGTATGTTAAAAAATATAGGCAATTGTTTACTATATTAAAAAATATACAGGTGATTGTTTACTACATTCAAAAATAGAGGCGATTGTTTACTATATTAAAATATATAGGCGATTGTTAACAATACTTAAAACATTTAGACCTAGGCGATTGTTTACTATACTAAACAAATATAGGCGTTTGCCTACTATACCAAAATATATAGGCAATGTTTACTACATTAAAAAATATATTATTGATACTGAAAACATTTAGGCAATTGTTTACTATACTGAAAAAATTTAGGCGATTTTGAACTATACTGAAAACCGTTTAAAAGTATACATTTGTCTAGCATCTGCTTTCAAAATAAGGTTAAGCTTGGAGCAGATGCCATACATGTACCTGATTAATAAAAACTAAGAATATGCTTATAACTAAATTCTATTAAGTAAAAGCGTAAGGTTATCTAGCATCTGCTTTCAGAATATGGTAATGCTCGCAGCAAGTCTGGACGATGCGACGGTAGATGACTCATAGCAGAAACGCAGGGAGGGAAAACAAATCCATGGACCATGATTCAATGATTTCCCAAGGAGCGGAGAGTCTATAATACGTTTTTTATAGCACTAATTAGCACGTACAATTTCAACCTCAATCATTTACAAATAAAACTATATAATTTTTATAGTTGTTAAAAACTGACAACGACGAAAATACAAATTTAAGCATTTTAATACATACTATGATCATAGGTTTTTACTTACTTTTACCCAAGGAACCATAATATCCTGAAGTTTTGAAACAATTTTTGGTCGCCTAATATTTATGGAATCAATGGGTTTTTTTTCCAGGTACTGTCGCTTCTATGTTTAATATTAATCTACATACCGTTCGACAACCGTCTCCAGAGGAACCTAACTCATGCTGGTATTATCTACGTGGCCTATTGTTCAGCAATAGTCATCAATGGTGTATTGATAGCCAGTCATCTTCAGGGCCAGAGAGTACCTAGGAGAACGGTAAGTGGGCTGAAAACTTATAAAATTTTCAACGAATGCCTTGTTTGTCGTTATTTTAACACTAGAGAAGATCCTGCGTGCTTGGCACTCTCACAGTGTACGCTCAGATCGTGGAATGGGAAAATAAGAAAAAAATCAAACAAGTTTTAATTATTGTTTTTTTTTATATATATAAAAAAAGATGTTATGATGTTACTTTTTCGGTGTAGTATAATGAAAAGTATAGCACGTAACTCGCACGCTAGGGTTTTCCGTGTTTGCATGAAAATCCCGCATTCGGCTGCGCCTAACGTAGGAACTAAGCTCGCATGGAAAAACGCTACTTAACGGGCTTGTAACGTAATATACTATTATTTCACTACAACCAAAATAGTCTACGTAAACAACGCATTGCGGTACTTTAAAGTTACAACAACTCAAATGGTTCAGATGCTTACCAACTGATAGCAGCACTGTCGCGCATAGGTTAAATCACGTTGAAAAATTATGAATGTAATTTAATTAATTAAATAAGTGTTCGTGTGATTCTAGTGCAGTATGATAAAAAGTATTGTTAGTAACTTGTATCTAAAGTGGTGTTTGATGACTTTTTTATGTGCTCGGCGTTGTCTCGCACATAAAATCACGATCTCGCACCAAAAACATCCTCTTTAGGTACTAGTGATGAAATATACTATTATTGCACTAGGACCAAACAGTACTGTACTTAAACAATGCATTGCGGTACTTTAACCCTAGAACCGAAAATAGATTTTTTGGCGTTTGCAAGCATTTCTTCAAAAATTCGCCAGTAAATGAACCCCAATCCAAAAGTGTTCCACAGCTTTTTTTACAGAGAAAGGTTCAAAGAATTTATATATGCTAGTAAAAAATGATAGATGTAAAATTTATAAAGTTATTTATTTCGCTCAAGAAACAAAAAATGTTCAGTTACAAAAGGTAAAAGTTCAACTTTAGGTCTACATAAAAAGTAGTAAAAATGTTTTGTAATTTTTTCCATAAATGTAAAAAAGTTTCGTAATTTAGTTCTTAATAGAACTATATAAAAATATTTATCAATTTCAAATTTCTCGTTTTGAAAACACCAGGTTTTATGTTCCTACTACAAGACTGCTATCATAACTATGCCAAGTTTGAAACGTAATTTAGGAATGAAATAAACTTTGCCCAAAAATGAAATATTATTATAACAAAGTGTAGAGAATAAATCAAAGAATTTAACTGTATAATTATCTTTTCATAAAAGTGTTTGACTTATAATTATTTGAATAAAAAAAAGTGAGGAGAAATAGAAACACCCCACTCATGCTTGGTACACAACGATCGGATATGAAGCTGCATGGGGAATAACCGTTAATTTGAAATTACAGCCTTGGTTTGTGAACGTCAAAACGCTCTCGTTCCCACGCTCATAGACAACAAACCTTTCGAGCAAAACATATTTGGTTTACAGGAAATGTTAGCTTGAAGCATTCTGTACACATACATATCAAAATATGTCTAAAAATATACTTCTATCACACAGATATCACGTATAATTAGTAAGGCTGGTTATTTGTTGGAAAACTGACCAATTGCAAGGATCTACAAAACGCCCCACAACTTTAGAACTATTTGTCCCGTTTTGATTGGACGGCTGTTTTAGATAGGGAAAAGTGTGATGCATCCATCAGTATATAGATATAACTCAGAAAAAAATACTGGGCGGGCTGTAGGGAGGGACATAGAAACTGGAAATTAAAGGTAATTTCGGCGTATTTCATTCGCGTGACATTTGCTTTTAGAAAACTCAAAACTTAAACTACGATTACGCATGTAAATATAAGTTTTAGAAAGAAATCGTAAATACAAAAATTAAAGATTGAAACATTACCTTTCCATAGTGTTTGTCTTTTTGAGATTGGAAGATTCTTAGTGGGTCAAATATTCGATACAATCACGCGTTACAAATGTGCGTCTGCCGGTTCTAGGATAAAAGTTAAACACCCCAAAAGGTTCAGCTGTTTTCCAACTGATAGCAGCACTGTCACGCATCGTTTAAATCGTGTTTAAAACCTGTAGAAAAAATAATATTGTAATCTAATTAATTAAGTGTTTGTGTGATTCTAGTGCAGTATTATATAAAGTATCGTTCATAACTTGTAAGTGCTGTTTGATGCTTGATCGGTTTTTAGCATAAACATCCACCCACTTTAGTGATGAAATATACTATTATTTTTAAAGTTGACCAAATCAGCTGTCATATTGTTGTGCATTATTGAGTTAGTTAAAACCAAGGTATAAGATATGCACGATGCCTAAAAATAAAATAATGAGACCTAGTTCGGAAAAGCTTTTTACTTACAATAAAATGTATACGACTCTATCACCTTCGAAACAGTTCCCTTGGGAACCTAAGCAACACTTCAAACGATTTCATCATATAGCTTGTTGAAATTCAGAAAACGGAATATCCTTCAGCTGGTCGATTACTTTTTTTTCAATGTGTTCCAGTAATAAAAAGTGTAATGTCTCAAATCTCAGTAATACAAAAACACCCATTTCTAACAGTATAGTATTATAGCCTAGAAAACCATATGTCAATATGACTAAACACCAGTACCAACCCTTATGAAGAAATGAAAGTAAGAAACTAAATTAGAAACATTATATTTATTATTTATGTAAAATTTGTCAAAGACACTATGAAAAACTGAAGACGGTTAAAAACGTATTTAATTAAGTTTGTCAGCCATACTTTGTAGGCCACAAAAACATTGTAAACACAAGTCAAGTAAAAGACCAATAAGGTACCATGTAATTTAAATTATAAACAAAACACGATAATCCAATGTATAAAACGTATTCTATATTTAAGAAAATATTTATGAAACAATTATTAGTTACTTATATACCGTAGATTATTATTATTATTAAAATATTCACCATAATTAGTTTAACATATGACACAAGTAGTACAACCTACACTAAAACTCAAAAAGGAAGTAAATATTTAATCGGGTGAATCAAAATTATTACAAGTAAATAAATTTTATGCTTTAAACGCAAGAACAAATTAATTCTACAATTGTTTTAACCAACAAAGAAATACTTTAGGTATAAAATCCGTCGAAAACTATTTTCAAAAGAGAAGACACGCCATATTAAGAAAACGGCAGTGACGTCATACTCCGTAACCACGGCAACGCAGAAAGGAAAGTGTGACGTAACATTCACGTGAACGCAGTTGTCGAATCAAATGAATGAATACAGATTTCCGGATGCAGACATAGACGGAAGTGAACGAACCCGGCTACATCGTTTTTAAAAGTGAAGCCAAAAATGAGTGCAAATTGAGAACTAAGCGTGGGTGGACGTATCTAATGAAATGAAGAAGTGACGCCGTTAATTGTTTTATAAAAGTGTAATCCAAACGTACAATAACTCGATATTTACTCATGTGTTCAACCAAAAACTGATAAGTATTTAAAGAACAGTGATTAAATTTAAAACCTAAAGGAAATTACTTAAATAAAAATCTTTACCTTTCTTCTAATCCAATTCCTTATGACGCCATTTCATAATTGTTAACTTCATGTTTGAATTCATAATTGCGTGTATGTTTAATGGGATAATTACAGCAGCACGAATACCCCTAGCCCGAGAATAATTTGAATTAAAATTAAATTCAATTAAATTAAGTATTATGGTGATAAAACAAACTTAATTCTAC
>JAGFPH010000064.1:1094577-1108147 GCA_018207615.1 Philaenus spumarius
CCCCCATGTCGCACATGCTTTGGTTCGCTAATAATCAGTGGGGGGTAAAAATACACTAGGAAATTTTTACCCCCATGTCGGACATGTCTTAGTTAACAAATACGCACTGGGGGGTAAAAATACACTAGGAAATATTTACTCCCCTTTGTCGTAGTAGTTCTATTAAGACGAAAATCAGGGGGTAAATATACACTAGTGTATTTTTACCGGGGGGTAAAAATATACTAGAGTATTTTTACCGGGGGGGTAAAAATTCCATAGGCGGTACAATTACACTCTGACACCGGCCTAAGGCTCAGGTCTACACTTAATAAAAAACCTAACCAAAAAGTTAGAAATACAAATAATTGTTTCATATTTTGAAATCAGCTGTTAATATTGGTTACTCACTATCAATTACCTACCAATATCAATAAATAGGCCTACTATTAAATTATAATAGCCTATGTCTTTATTTATTTTTAATTAGGATGTAACATAGTGGTTTCTTATTTTTAAATTCCTTAAAGCAAGCTTTTATTGGTTTGTGTATGTTGAAACCTGTGTTCGTTCAGTCTAGGCCTAATTTAAAATATTATTTTGTACTAAGCTGGACATCCGAATCAACTGTTTTATCTGTTATTTTATTTAGTTACTATGGTAATAAATGTAAATAATTCAAGAAATATATGTGTTGGGTTAATCAGTCTAGGCCTAACCTAAAATTATGTTTAATTTATTTTACCTGCCTTAACGGCAACATATACACATAATTTATATTTTTGAGCACACATTGCACAGTAGGCTACGTTTTAAATGATGTAAGTTTCATTTTTCAATTGTCGTTTTTTAGTTTTTCACAATGTTGCTATTTATTAGTATTACAGCTATGGGTTTAACGCCCAACTTGATCCTGCGAATTTGTTCCGACAAAATTTGCAAATATTGAAATAAAAAGTGTTTTTATCAATATGAATTCTAGCGTACCCGGTATGTTACTCAGGGATAATGTAGATGTTTATTTTTTAAAAAATTAATTGGTTCAGTAGTTCCAGAGATTGCCACCTACATACTAACAAACAAATTTGACCTCTTTATAATATTAGTATAGATGGTGTGTGTGTGTTGGTTTTACTACAACAGATAGCTTTGTTCACAAAAACCTATCTTAAAAGAAGTTAGAAATCCAAATAATTGTTTTAAGTTTGAAATCAACTGATAATGGAAATATTATAAAAAACAGCTGACTACTGTTATTATTATATTCAATAAACATTATGTAATGGCACTTACATTTTTCTTAAATATTGAGTATATTTTTGTTGTTTTTCAATATATGCTGCAATAGATGCTGTAGTTTTTAAAAAAGTATATAAAACACGCTTGTATTCAAATGAAAGTAAGTGTCAAAATTTCAAAGGAATCAGTGAAGAACTTTCGGAGATTGCCATATCGATTTTGAACAAAGGCACATTTACATTTTTATTTATATAGATTGATATAAGAAACAGTTGCAATTCGATTACTTAAGTCATTGGGACAAAATAGGATAACCACACTTAAAATTAAATCAAGCAATAACGAAGCATTGCCAGTTCCACTAGTATTTAATATATACCAAACATGATAAAGCAATTGCACTTGTATGAAAATACAACATACAGATAATTCAACTTATACGAAAAGAAACATATTTTTTAACAAGTAATCCAATATTTAAACACATAAGTAAATACTAGGCAACAAAATGCTGTTCAAAAGTTTTCGATCTAACCGGCCGACCGGCTGCTGATGGGGAAAAAATGACTTCCAACTGCCAAAAGAACAGTCAACGGCAACAGTGCCAAATTTGCTCCCAGGGCAGGACACGTAGCTTGTACGTGCTGTAATTTTTAACTACAAATATCACCGACTAAAATACTGTAATCCCACAGATTAAAGGTTAAGTGTCAATATTTACAAAAATAGCGTGAAGTTTTCAATATTTTGGCATATACAACCTGATTACAAGAAACGCATGTTTTTTACTTGCTAAGTACCCGAAGAATATTGAGTGGTGGTACTGCGGAGATGCAATTCCAGTAGTAGCCGTGATGTGGAACCTTGAACATAGTACGTTTTCCTTGCGACGCTTTACGCAAAAGGCGAATCAGTCACTCAGACACAACGATACATTTTAACGCTACGCGAGATGGTGTGATCCCTGATATACAATTTGAACATGACAGGATCGTTGTTGAAAGAGAAACCCCCAGGACAAGCAACGACAGTTAGTACGCATTGAAAAAATGCAGAGCACTAGCCGTTCGACAAGGAAGCGAGCAGCAGCTCTCACACTTCGCCCATCCACAGTGAGAAAAATGTTGGTCACGGATCTTCAATTTCGTCCATACAAGCTTGCAGTAGTATGTCATTAATTGGGCATGCAGATAAGACAGCGTGTAGATTTTTGTCACCGAAGGATGGAAATCTGGAATGAAAACGATGAAGCTGTTATCCTTATGAGCAATGAGGCTCAGCGACGGTGCTGTAAGCAAACAGGACTTTCGACTATGGTGTCCACAAACCGTGAGTGAGAAACCTCTACACATTAATGAGTCCGAGACCTTACGTGTGACTGTGGTTTGCGGTTAGTGAAGTGAGGATCATTGGTAACTATTTTTTTCAAGAAAACGATAGTAATGCAGTTACGATGAACGCACAACGGTACGGGGATACGTTGGAAGATTATTTCTCGCCTAACCTATATCGTCCCCGCCTTGTGATACGTCATGTATGGGTTCAGCAAGATGGGGCAACAGCCCATACCGCTTGCATTTTTATAGAAATTCTTAGACGAACATTTCCTGGAAGAGTACTCTCTCGTTTTGGTGATGTCACTTTATCCTCCCGTTGGCCGGACCTTACGATTCCAGATATTTTTCTATGATGACATTTAAAATCTCGAGTCTACATTAACAAGCCGCGCACTATACCAGAACTAAAAGAAGCTATTCGCCATGAAATCAACTGAATCCCTAGAGAAACGTTAGAAAATTCAATGCGAATCTTCAAGGAACGTCTTCAACGTTGTGTTCAAGAAGAAGGAGGTCTTCTTAAAGATGTAATTTTCAATCATTTAAGTTGGAGTTCTTGTCTGTTCAAATTGAATAACTTATGCAATATATTGCTAATAATAAATACAAATTTGGTTCATGTACAGTATATCAATATCACCGATATATCGGGATCCAAAGTATCGATATATTTTTGTCACCTCAACCAACGATAAAGCATAAAAAATACAGTAGAATTTCGATAATCCGGTACGTCCAGAACTTAAAACGTGTCCGAACTGAGGTGCCAATTACCCCCTCTCCAAATGATCTATCACTAAAATTTCGTTCAATCCCCCCCCAAATCCATAGAAATGCCATAATTTAAGGTTTAAATGATGGCGTGACTCTTGCCCGTATATTCATTTAAAATTACCCACTTGGAGTTTAAAGGGTGTTGTCTTTGCTCTCCTGGTGTATCGCGTTTTAGGGGTCACAATCCCTAACTTTCCCAAATCCTATTGGATTCCAAATTAACTGTTTGTTGTTTAAATAGTGCGGCCCTTGCACCCCCAGTCAATTGAGTGGTGTGTAACTACAACTTTCCCTTTGGTCTATTGGAACTAAGATTATTTGTCAGGTGCTTACTTTTGAATCCTTCAGTGTATTGAAACTAGGCACGCCTGCCAATAAAACCACCGTTCGACGAATGACCAAAAACAATGTTTACGCTACAGAACCGGTACGGGTTTTCGGCCTCCCCTAACTCGCCCCTGGTAGAATTTTCGTACACCCATTCTCGAGGGACCCCTGAGGACGTCGATCAAATTTTAACTCTTTGGGATAAATGTTACTTATAAGAAATTGTTGAATAATAATAATGCCCCACATACATAAATATTAAAGTTTATGTAGTTTAAAGTGGTAGACAATTTATACATATTTTTTACTAAAGAGCTTTTTTGGTTACCATAAAATACGCATGATTTTGTAGTGCACTTGGAGACTGAAATGAGTCGAACATTTTTGTTTACTTTGGTAGAGCTATTAGATTTATTCAAAGAGTATTGCGTTTTCACGAATTTATCGTAAACCGTTCATGATTTAATATTTCTTTTCAACAACACACATACAGGCAACTTCTAAACCAAGCCAGACAAGTCACATGTTATGTTGTAGTTTTGACCTGCTGAATAACATGGTACAGTTTGGTAGAATGGTTTGCGCTCTGTACTTTAGAAAATGTTCGAACAAATCAGGTAAGACATTCTTCGCAATGTTTAACAGATTCTTTGCATATTATTTCAGGTGAAACGATGCCTACCACATTTTGGGTTTACGATCCCAGCAAACCGTCTTTATTCAAGGCACTCAGCATCATACTGCTGGTAAGTGTTAACATACTTCTAGATAAGTACTAATGGTTTTAATTCACGCGTTACGTCCGTGAAGTGACTCTTTATTGTTATCATTCACTATTTGCCTAAAAAATCAGCGATTCAATAATGGTACTAGGACCTAAAAGTACGCAACAATGCATTGCGATACTTTAAAGTTACAGCAACTCAAATGGTTCAGCTGTTTTCCGACTGATAGCGTCACTGTCGCGCACCAGTTTAATCGCTTTACTGTGAAAAAATTTATAATTCAACCACACAGCTTATAAAGTATTTTTTAACCCTTTATAAAATTTCTATTATACTCTATTTGCCAAACCCAGTATAGCTAGAAATAACACACAGATGTACAATACTTATGACTTTTAATGTCTGGCTTTAGCAATTTTAACTTTAACAAACTAAAAGTTTATGATGGCTTTGAGAACAATTTACAAGTTTGATTTATAATATAAATAAGCTTATGCTTTAATGAGCTCTGTATCTGGGTCTTCGGACTAGGAATATTAAGTTTAAATTTCAATTCAAGTTCAAATTTTGTAAAATGTTAATTGGTTTGATATTACCTCAATTGCTGCAGACTTCCTTTAAATTTATATTACTATACTTATTCTTTGTAAATTCTCTTCTGTAGACTCCTATTTAATTCTTTTGTTTATTCCAAATTATTATTCTTGTACAATTATAAAATATGTGTACCCAGGACAATGTTATATCATCAATTTCTTAAACTGGTAAGTGATCATTAATTTTTTTATGCCTCCCGCCGGCTACAATGGTATATGCCTGCCTAGAGTACATTTGCTTTGACTCATAACCGCACTGGCATTGCGTTAGAATTCATAATTCACAAAATGTTTTTATGTTCGCAGAAAATGTCCAATAACTGTTCTAATATCAATTTTTATATATTATTCACATTAAAATTTGTTTATTTCGTTTTAATCCATTTTTATATCACGTAAACTTCTATATGTTATTTCGATTTATCGTTCAATCACTTGTAGTGTTTTTTAATAAGCCGGTGGAATTACAAAACATTTTTTGTATTAAACATCCTAAATAAATAATATAAATATCTAATAATAAATAATTCAGTTTTCCATAACTAATATCATTTAATGATAAATCGTTCTTCTAAAGCGTAGCCTCACTCGATCTACCGGATCGATTACAATCTAATTTATACAAATACAGCTGACTGACATAACGGCATAGCCAAGGGATAACGAAATCCTCAATTGACCGGCTAACAAAGAACCTGCCCTGCATTCAACTCTAAACGCTACGACTGGACTGAACAACTAACAACTTGTCTGAAAATCATGTGGTTTTTAAATTATAATTAAATGTGAAATAATACCACCGCAAATGTCTCTGTGTAGTTAAGTGCTAGTTTTTGTGTAAAAGTCATTCGGTCTATACTAGCTTAACTATGTTTTACATTTAAAACTCTAAACGACAACGTACTTGCTTCAAACTCCGACCAGGCTGTTTAAGTAATTGTTATTTGCTAAATCCAGGTACAAATCTTTGCTCTGTCCTATGTATAAACAAAAATTTATGTTAATTGCAAACTGCTTTGTCTGAATTATTTCTAAACATGTGCTACATAAATTTGGTCTTCGCTCGCAGCCTAAAAACTAGGCTACATGTACCGGGTACTTTTATGTTTTGATCAATTTTGGGGGAACCAAGCGAGCTATAAGGTCGTGTAAAAAAACAACGTGCAGAATAATATCCTACATTTATGGTTCTAGACAAACCCGTAAAAAATTTTCATTATAATACGAAATATCTCAAAAAAATATTTCTTTCCGTTTAAATAACGTGCTTCCGGATGTTGAATTTTTTGGCTAACGAACTCGTTGGAGCGACATAAAAAAAACTAACGTGTATAACAAATTTAAAATGCGGCAAATTTATAAATTTATATAGAGTGTGAACACATATATATACATACATACACTTTAATGACACCCCTTAGGTCTTACCATAAGGATCATGTACCAGGCGATGATAACCTCCCAAGTTTTTCACCTATATAAAAAAAAAATAGAATCACTGGAAAGTTCATCTTTCCTATGGAAATTCGCTAATAATATAATATTTAATTCATTAATTGTTCGTTTGATTCTAGTGCAGTATGATAAAAAATATCGTTCATTGTTCATAACTTACTAGGGGCTCTGCCCCTGGACGCTCCGCGTCCCAACCCCAGCTCGGCCTTCGGCCTCAGATGGCTGCTTCGCTTCGCTCGCAGGTGGAAAATTCGATAAAGAATCTCGTTAATCTTTTGCTCGTTTGTACATAGGTGACCGAGCATAAATTAGCTGTTTTATTTGGCAGCTGACTCAAACTCATTAAACATTATCTCCATAAGATTAACATGGGAAATTTGAAGGATTGTATACCGGAGCTCCTTCTCGGGTGAATAGCGGCTGAACGGATGATAATATATAAGACTTGACATATCTGTGAATGATTATGTTCAGTTTTTGATCCAAATTAGCTGTTTTATATATAATAGGTTCGTAAAAACCAATGTTTGAATTGAATTAAAATATAGTTAGCATTTTTCGTTGATTTTTGTTTGTGTTTGTTTTTAGTTTGTCAATGTAACCTCAAAAAGGTAATACTACATTTGATACTGATTTGATCCAAATCAGTTGTTGATCAAAATCAGCTGTTTTAAGCTTTTCATACGAACAGCTGTTTTTGTGTCCCTGATAAAATCAATAGAAAACTTTCTTCCATAAGATTAACATTGAAACTTTGAGGGCCACTGGGGCGTAGCCCTAATGTCCTAGGACTTCGGTAAATGGCCTAAAACCTTCCCAGGGTTAACCTGTGTTACTATGCAAAATTTCAAAGCAATCGGATGGACGGTATACGAACGCAAAGTGGACAAAGAACCAAAAAAACCCCCCATAAGGAATACACAGCAAAAATTTGCATTTGATTATAACGTTTGTAAGGCGAAAGATACACGATTTGTAATGCTTGATGGCAAATCTGGGCGTGCATACCTTTAATTTAAGACCTCAATTATGAAAATCGGTCGGGTAGAAGAGCCGAACGGACTCGGAAAAGAAAAACAGAATTTTTTTAATATATAAGATACTTTAAGTGCTTTTTGGCGCTTGATCGGTTTTGGAAGTAAAAACTTCTTAAGGCGCATGAAGCACTTTTAGGATGAGGTAAAATATACGAACCCGCGATACGCGAGACACTTAATTCAGGCATTTTGCATTTTTTATTTTCATCGATGATTTCTTCTTCGTCGGTTTACACACTTACTAATATAAACCAGAAGTAACAGATGATCGTTAAAAAAGAAGAAATCAACGAAATAAAATAGGCAGTGGTAAATTGAAAGACAAACTCAACAGCTGTATCGGTCTCGTCACGCAACCAATGAAACGGACATTGTGCTTCCTCATTTTTAAAGTTGTGTTTAAATAGTTTACTTGGTAGTACCTCTGAAATGGTCATAGTGCTTTCTTATTTTTACTTTCTCCACCCTATACGTAGTATATGGAGAAAGTATTGTTTTCGTAAAAATGTTCGAATTTGAATTTTCAGTTGAATTATCTGCTTTGGTGCTCCCAGAACCCCAAAAAATTGTTTAGTGCAATTATCTGTGTTGGTGCTCCCTGAACCCAAAAATATTTTTAATGGAATTTTTTGTTTTGGTGCTCCCTGAACCCAAAAATGTGTTTTTAGAGTGGTGTCTGTCTGTCAGTCTGTCAGTATGTATACACGACCAGAGAGGACACTATTGGTCCGATTTTCATGAAATTTATTATGTAGATACTAAAAACTAATATCTCCAGGCGTTTTTTCATTTTTTGGAATTTTTTATTTTTAAGGGTAATTTACCCCTAAAAACCCATAAAAAACGACAAAAATGCAAATTTCTCAAAAACGGCTCTAACGGTTTTGATCAAATTTTCAGTATTTATAGTGCTTAAGATGCCAAACAAAATGACACCACTTGCTTTTATCAAAACTTCGGCGTTTTATAATTATGGGGAAATGTTTAAAAATAAACAAGTTTGTGTTGTCAATCTAGCATCGCGGCAGCGGCCGCACGGGGTAGCACCACGGTAGCGAGCACGGCCAGTAATTCAAAGGTCGCGCGATCGAATCCCGCCTGGGGACAATAATTTTTTTATACGATTGGCGTAGGTAGAATATTATTTTTTTGTTTTGTTCTAAAAAGTAGTAAATAAAATGATTAAAAAGAATATTATTTTGACTACAGTAAGTTGGGAGAAAGTTTGTGTCAGTTAACTGATACCGTTTATTTTAAATGTGTAAATTTGCTAACTTGGTTGCTATGGTAACGAATGTAAATGCATGAAAGAAATATGTGTTGGTTCAGTACAGGTCCAACCTAAAATTATGTTTTTTTAAATTATTATTTGACTATAAACAATTATATTTATGTTAATTTTTATATTTAAATTTTAATTGGGACAAGATAAAATCATTTTCAAATTTCAGATTAAACCAATATAACCAACGATTTATATTTATGACAGTTTTCACTTCTGTTGGCAGTCCCACGACTGATTAATTTCTTTTTTATGTGCTACACATCCACTTTAGTAATGAAATACTAGTCAGTGTCTGTATACAACAGATTACATTTCTCTTGTCTGTTGGCAGGTTCTAGTCTGCTGTTGTGGTGGACTCTTATTTCATATGATCGCAGATGGAACTCTAAACAGAGCTGGAAGTATGTCCGTAGTGCCAGCTGTGATGACACTCTTCATTATCACTGTGGGAGCGTACATAATCATCCTTGCTGTCGATGTTATCACACAGACATTCGGATACCCCTTATCCAGGCCACCAGTAAGTATGTTATACACAGAGTTGGGAAAGTTAGTCTAATAAAGTAACTGATAGAAGTTAGAGTTAGTCGATCAAAAAAATAACTGAGTAGAGTTATAAGTTAGCCAGGAAAAATCCTAACTGAATAAAGTTAGAAGTTAGTCAGCAAAAAAATAACTAATTAAAGTTAGAAGTTAGTCTCCAAAAAAAGTAACTAAATAAAGTTGTAAGTTAGTCGGTTTTTTATTTACTTCAACTAGAAAAAGTAAACAAAATTACATATTGTTATGTTATTTTAAATATTTTCCAGGTATTGTTTAGAATGTTTGTGTCAGGTAAAACATTTGTTTTTATTTGCAAATTTAAAAAAACGAAAAATCTACAAAATTTGCAAAGTACAGTAACATATAAATTATTTTTTAGACCAAACAACGGTAACTAGAAATTGCAAAACATTAATTTATATAGGCTAGTAGTAAATAACTTGTAGACTACTATAAGAAAATAATAACTTATTTACTCCCAAACAAACACTTATAATTTATAAAAGATATAATATTCATAATTTATAATCAAATTTAAAAGGGCCTAGATACAATTTTAAACTAAGAAAATATAATAGGTAGGCCTTTATGTAGATTTTTTTTATAATTTATTTCTACTCATATCCCATTAATATATTTATATATATATTAGAAATATATAATAATAAATATATAAGAAACCATGACTTTAAAAAATATTTTATAAGATCAGAGATCTCTATAAATTGGTTTGAAGACTTTTCAAACCCTCTAAGTCCTAAAAAAAGTCAACACTAAATAGTTTGACATTTATTTACGTGTTCTATTTCTATAACAGTAAAGTTACCTACCACCATAAAGTTGTAAGTATTAACTATTTATTTAAAAGTATTAAATTGCGCCTTTAAATTGGAAGCCGATGTAACAGATGCTTTAACTTGCTTGTTCTTCGGCAAACATAAAAGACACTTGAACGTAACATTGTTACTGTTGCTGTCCCGGTTAATTTGAGTAAACAGTTTACTCAAATTTGGCCACAAAACTTCATTCATTTTAACAAATGAAACTATAGGCCTACTACTAAACAATATATAACTATCTAAACTTTAAACTATATAAACGAAATTTCAATTAAACTATAAACAACACGCCAGCAATACAAACAGTTCTACAAAACAGTAAACACTTTCCACACCACTTGGGCAATTAATTGTACAAGATTGAAAGTACAAAAAGTAAGTTAGTACCACGGCGACAACCGGTCTACTGATTGTGTATCTCAACCCCTCTCAAAAACCAAAAGTACACATAGCTGATGCGCCGAGTGATCTAAAAGTAAAAAGAGAAAGTGTGCTCGTGATTGTTTGTGACAAAGTCATAACCCCGCCCCCTCCCCCCAACATTGTATTCTAGTCCCTTGTCCTTTCTTTTCCAGCCCCTCACACAACCTTGAGTTAAACGCACTTTCCTTATCGCTATTCCGAGAAATCATATCGGGCCAACTCCGACTAAACAAACCCATTGTTCGAGTTTCTGTTGTTTGTTGACCGAAATGGTCCTTTTCAAAATATTCCTTTGCTTATAAATCTAACTCGTTAGAATTTCTATTCGTTACTCATTTTTCTAACTAGTTACAGTTAGAAGTTAATACTAAAAAAAACTAACGAGTAGAGTTATAAGTTAGTCAAAAAACTAACTAGTTACTCTATTCGTTAGTTTTTCTATTCGTTAGTCCCAACTCTGGTTATACACCTCAACAATAAAGTAGAATTCTTGCACTGACAGTCCGGTAGATCGGACTATACCTTACTTGTTACCGAATTTTTATAGGAAAGATGAGCTGTTGCAGTAACCCTTATGGTGAGACCTAAGGTCGGGAGTAGTAAATGAGCACTGATCATGGTATCCAGGTTACGTTTTGGGGTATCTTTAAAAATTGTACATATGTGTTCGCACTCTAATGGCCGCATTTTAAGTCAAATTTGGTAGAAGTCGCTCGGACGGAATCGTTAGCCAAAAAAAATCCAACTACCGGAAGTACGTTTTTTGACAGGGAGTAACTATTTTTTGAGATTTTTCGTACTAGAATGAAACTTTTTCAGGTTTCATATAACAAAATAGTTGTAGGATATTATTCTGCACGTTTTGTTTTTTTTTACATGACATTATAGCTCGCTTGGTTCCCCTAAAATCAATCGAAACATAAATACTATAAAAGTACCCAGTTCAAATCCACGTGGGGGCATCTTCTGATCCGAGGCTGACGTCTGAGTTTGTACGCTACGAGCTAAGCGAAGCAGTCCATAATCTGAGGGGCAAGCAAATTTTTCCGCTGCGAGTGGAACGAAGCAGCGTGTGAGTCGAAGCTGGAGGTTTAGATGCAAACCAATTCTACTTGTAAATTCTAATGTATTTCGAACACACAGGCAGCTATTCAGCGCCTTCGTTAGTAAACCAATTTCCCAAACTGTTAGTTAAAACCATAAAACTTAATTTTGGAATTTCGCTCAACTCACGTCAGCGGTTCAGCTGCGTGGTCGAATTATTTCCAATAGAATTAGGTTTTTTCACTTCCCACTCGATTTTCCGAAAATTTGTTTTTTTTTACACTGATGACCCGTTATCTCAGGAGCTAATGGTGCTGCAGACTTTACTAAATGTCACAGATGTACTTATATAGGAAGATATGGAACTAGGATGATAAAAACTTGATTACAAATACATACTCTGTAAATAAATACATGCGATTTTTCAGAAGTATTTATTTAAAAAAATTTAATTTCGGAGATTTCTGATTAATTCTAGTTCAGTGTAGGCCTACTCCTTACAAATCAATAAGAAAGGTCTACAAAATTCACTTCTGCCTATAAAGTACAGTAGTTTCTGAGAGAATGGGTCACAAATATTGGCAGTTTAACATGGACGGCATACAAGCGCTCAACTCCCCTTAAACATATTTTTCTTTATAAATTGACAAATTATATTTTTCGCCACGGAACAATTTTTGTACTTTATCCCAACTTAACTAAAGCAAAACATACTCACTACATTCGATTCTTAAATAATTCATCGCAAGAGTCGAAACCCCAAAGCCAACATTTCACTTGAGACTTACTTTTATATCTTTGTTTATTTCCTGATTTCTGAAGGCAAATTATAAAATAATTTATTTCCAATAAATGCAAATGACTTTTTGAAGTATATTTTATTAAGGGTGTGCAATATCGCTCGAGTAAAAGCATTGAATTGAGAGAGCGGAGCCAGCCTTAAAAAATTATGGAATCCTTTTAATAATTCCTTATAATTGTACATATTTATTGAGTTAAAAATTCCCACAGCATTAGTTAGGTAGGCCTAGATAAAATTTGTTTTTAAATTATGTTTTATTTATGTAATCTAATTAAGCTGCCATTGATTTTTCACGGTGGCTAACTAGTTTTAGAACATTTATTACTGTAAAGTTTAATCATGGAGTGTCTGATGTTTACAGATTCTTGTCTTCATGGTTGTAGGCGTGGTCTTGTTCTTCACAAGTGGCATCATGGCTATGATCAAAGCCATTGAGAGAGTAAACTACAAAAAACACAATACTTCCAGAGTAATATGCTTTCTACTGTTTGCTATACTGTGCATCGTAATAGGGATCCTGATGGCAATTTACATCTTCGGTGTATTCTTCTACGAACGGAAAAAGTTGAGTGGTTCTTTTAGTATTTTTTAGAACAGAACACAATTTTAAACTTCCAGTCTTGAAAGCTCTCTTAGCCCAATATTACACTATAATAGTCCTATGTCCGTGTAATGTACAAGATTTGATAATAGTTTAAATATGATCATATGTCTATGATAATAAATGTTCTAGGAACGAGAACCTTTGATAATATTTTGAAGTAAAGATGGCAGGAAAAAGGTATCATTCGAAATATAGAAAACTTATTTACAAAATCCCAAAAACCCTGCCAACCGCCTTTCACCCCCATTTAAAAAATCATAATGGACACAAGGCTTGTGATCCATCAAATTGAAGTCCATTTAAAACCTTAAATTTCTGTTGTAAGAAAATAAAAATCAGCTAACTTATTAGTTCGCTACGCTCAAAAATTTTATTTTGTAAGTTATTTTTATAATTTTATATGATTTAAGAAATATCCAAAATCTGTTCTCATCTTATTCATCTTATAACATGAGAACATTTTGATAGTATAATAATAATAACAAAGGACCATTATATACATAATTATTCTCATTGTTCAGTGCAAACGCGTCCATTTAAAATTACCGCTCCCTGCTCTTG
>JAGFPH010000064.1:1121245-1168598 GCA_018207615.1 Philaenus spumarius
TGTTGAAACTGCTTTTCTTATTTTCACCTATAGAATAGGTTTAGTGAAATTTGGGACCATATTTTTTCTAGACAACCAGTATATTATAATAGATTAAACTAGAAATAAACGGTACCAGAAACTGGCACATACTTTCTCACAAACATATTTTAAATTATTAACACGTTCACTGCTAAGGACGCACATGTGAGCTTGACACTGAACACTATGAGAAGCGGCCTACGCACTGTGCATTGCACGCCAACCCCCATATTGGGAGTATATTCAATACACAATGCATTGCGTGCTTCGCACGCCAACTCCCACCCGTGCGTAACCCCAACTGTGACTTCATAATTGTATTAAAGTAGGAGAGGGGGTAGTACATTAAAGTAGGAGAGTAAATAATAAAAATTATTATTATTAGCTAAAGAGGAAACTATTCGCTCGATTTCGAACAAATTTGTACCAAACATGTCAATTAGGCACGCACGAAAAAAGGTTTTGACAAATTTTGAAAAACAACCCTTTTTTCGACCAGAAAACTCCCAAAAATCAGATATTATTATTAGCTAAACGAGAATGTTTTGAAAGATGCGGTTTTTTGCATATGTTAGGGTACATTAAGGGCTACAAATAAGGCAAATTTTATCAAAATTGTTAGAGCGGTTAAAAAAAAATAACAGATTTTTTGGGGGTGTTTTGGCCAAAAAGAGGGTTGTTTTTCAAAATGTTTCAAAACCTTTGTTCGTGCATCTATACAGGCCCAATTGACATGTTTGGTGAAAATTTGTTCGAAATCGATCAAATAGTTTTCTCTCTAGTTTCGTATACATAAAGACAGACATTTTGTAAAAACCACTTTTTTGGACTCAGGGGGCAACAAAACGGATATTTCCACAAAAATCTCAACATCGATTTTTTTGCGATTACTATACTTTCTCTATAGCCTAGTGAGAAAGTAAAAACTGGTGGCAGATACTTTTGTCCAGGAGTGTATTTGTCTTAAGGCACCTCAAATACAAACTCTTTAAAACCTCGAACTTCTGAGATAAGAAAATAAAAATTTCAAAAAGGTGTTTTTACTGCTATTCTTTCAGCTTATAATAATTTCAGTTTCATGTAATTTCATGTGCTTGATCTATGTTAGTAGAAAGTTACTTTTTGAGGTTATCTTTTCAATTCTTGTAATTAAAATGATTTTACGGAGTTCAATAAGGGTTGTTTGTTTGTTAAAATGCTATTACGGAGTTTATTTGTTTTTAGTAAATTTGGAAAAAACTGGAAGTTAATGTTCTAGTTACTTTTGCTTTTCGAAAGTTTAAAAAAAAAGTGGAAGTGAATTTTGAGGTACAATAGGGGGCCTATTGTTTTTATAACAATCAGTTTGTTTTCTTAGTGTTTAGGGTTTTTCAAATTGATTTGCGCTGCACGGTTAGCTTAGGAATAACATTTTTTGCCTAAAAATGGATCGATTTTTCATTTGTGTTAAACTTTTGTCGCCTATGAGATCTTAACCTGTATGAAATATAAGGTTATTAAAAAAATATTCTAACATTAGTATTATATTGCAACAGAATACTTCTAAAATGGTTTTTAGGTCATTATAAGCGTAATAGAATCATATGGAATAAAAAATATATTTAAACAAATGCAATTCTTGGGGGGAAAGTGAAACTGTTAAGGGGTTAAAGGGCCCAATTCAGTTATCTCCTGGTACTCAAAGTTTTTTTCAAAACTAAACTCAAACAATCTAAAACAGTCACATTGCAAACAAGTTAAATTAAATATCTACTCACCACGCAAAGATCGACGTCCTTCCCGTCTTTCAGACAAACTCAATGACTGTAAGTCATTTTCCAATAACATATTTTCACGAAACAAGACATCATTATCAAACAAATTCCAACCATTAGTTTCAATTGCAGTGTACTTCTGGTCGACAGTTTGTTGCGACTCCTGTTTCACATTGTGATTCAACATATCCATCTTTTGCACCGGGTATTTACTCACCCCATCCTGATTATAATTGGCAGAACTGCCATTCGATGCCATTTTACTCATCATATCGTACTTTTGACCGGCAGTTTCTTGCATATTCTTCGAGCCCGCATTCTGATTCAGAGGCGATTTATCCGCCCTCCGCACCGCATACTTACTGAGAACATCTTCCTTATATTGGGCCCAACTCTTCAATGGAGGTACATTACAACTTCCCAACATCACGTCGGATCGGGACGAGTTGAACTGCGACAATCCTGATTCCTGTTTAACGTTCAAATTCTGATTCGCCGGTAAGTCCAACTTGTTGTTCGGGTACTTATTTATCATTCCTTGATCGAAGTTGGACCAGCTTCCGATCATGTTATTGGTTCGATTAAGAGGTCGCGATTCGGGCGATACATCCATCGGTACATTTACGTTGCGCAAAGAAGAACCGGTCAAGTCATTGTAAAACCTAGGTAGTCCAGGATCATTAACGTTGTTTTGTCGCGCTTCCAGTGAATTTAGTGTTTCTTCGTACCAACTCAGTAGTTCTGAATTGGATGTATTATTCTCCTGGGATTTATCCACCAAATCATCTGGAAACGGAGAACAAAATATAACACATTGTAAAAATGTCAACACTCCCTAGTTCAATATTGTTTTTATTTAGACAATTCTTTACTAACTTTTTTGCATGCTTATAGACAATTCTCTACTAACTTTTTTGCATGCTTAATAATTCTAGATTTTATACACAGTAGAACCTCGATCATCCGAGGCGAATTAGAAAAAAAACGTGATTTATGTCAAAACCAATTCTGTTAATTTACAAATAAATATAAGTTAACTGAATTTATTGATTTTGATAATGAATTCATAGCTTGAGGTGATTTCTCAATAAGTAAATTCATAATAAAAATTTAAGTTGTGTTTAGGGGTCTGCGGGCACCCGAATTTTTGGATTTTGGGCGGGTTTTCTTCACTACCCGAGGGTCGGGTAAGTCCGAAATAAATGCGGTCGAGTATTTTGGCTGTACCTGATAAATTCGGGTAGTGGAAATTTAGTGCCTCATAAATTTGGGTAGTGAAGAATTCAGTACCCAATAAATTCGGGTAGTGAGAAATTAAAATAAATAGTGAAATTTCCTTATAGGTAAAAAGCAAAAATGAGTCCATAAAAGTTATTTCAGTTTAAAAAATAAAGACAACGAGCCAACAATTGAAACTTTTAATTATTCAACCTTCTTTATTCATATTATAATTATAACTAACGATCTCGACTCGAAAAATGGAACAAATATGGAATCAAACGTCACGTTGGTTAAAACAGCTAGACATCTGTAGTTTACTTCAAGTCACATAGAAAACACAATTATTCTGATGAAAAAAAGTCAAAAACCTAAAGAGACATGACTATACCAGTAGAGCGTCGATAATGCGAACGTCAATAATCCGCAACGTCAAAAATCCGAACGCGTTCTGAGACAGCCCATGCAAAAATTTCGTTTCGTTTTCGTAAATTCCAATTATTGCGTCGTTAAAAATTTCACAAAAAACTTCATCGCAGTTTGACATTATTATCTCTTTTTAAACACTTCTTAATACCTGCTCTCACACGCCCTCATAACAGACTGGCTGTCAGTATTTTCACTGTCACGCTAATAAGCTGCTTTAGCGCTAGCAGTAAACATACAGAAAGTTCATTCATTTCTCTTTGTGTAATCATTATAACAGTGTGTCGTACATACAGTTGTTTTTTTTTTATTTTCGTTTGTGTTAACTATAATGTAAAAGTGAACTTTTAATTATGTACTGTACTGTAATTGAGAGTTACAAGTGTAATCATGTTGGACCTACTAACTGTGTACGTGCAGGTTCTTCTAAATCATAATATGTAAGTAGTATTGTAATTACATCACTGCTTGTACTGTTTAACCACTTTAATCGATTAAAGGGCATATATTTTAGCCTAAATGGCATTTTCTTGGTTGTTTTCAAAAATTCGAACAAATTGATAATCCGAACCCCCCGCGGTCCCAATTAGTTCGGATTTTTGACGCTCTACTGTATAATACTATCGCCTTGCATAACCCGTGCGTTACCTACCAGCCCAGCCTATTATTATCTATGTTGTATAATTCGTTAATTGGGACTAAGCGAACATTCCCCCAAATTTTTACAAGAGAACATTTTTTACGACAACTATTACTGCGATATAATAATCATTTGGCTTTTTAGACTAAGGTCAACATTTTGACTTGCGTACAAGCATGTTACCAGAAATGAAATGCAAAGCCGAAAAGTCAACATTAATGTAGACTGGCGAATGGATACCCGGTCGGCGCAAAGGTCCTTAGTCATAATGCCATATCAGTTCACTTTTGATTTATTCTGTATTTTGTGATTCCGTGTTCTTTAAGGTTATAATGAACATCAGCTCTGTTCGTTTCACATCACGGTCAATCAGCTTCATTTATTGTTTACAATTTGTTTTCAAATAGCCTAATAATTTAGTTTGGTTAGGCTGATTACATATTTAGTAACCTATTTACTTACAAAGTAACAATATAATATTTCTGAATTCTGAGACAAGAGTTAAATTCAGAGGAAAAAGTTGTATTTTCTAAATATGACATCATCACTTGCTTCGAGTTTTCGTTTACCACCCGACCAGACCCAGGTGAAAACTTTTACCACCCGACCCCTAATTGTGTTAGATTGAACAGAAAGAATATAAAACAGTAGTTTGCAGTAATGGTGTAGGTGACGTTTAGCGGACGGGTAGTATAGTGAATGGCGAAGCAGTCTTGTTCCTGTTATACCCTCCCCTTATTGCGGCATCGTATTTATGACTCACATACTTTCCCATGAGTTTTTTTCCCCTGCTATTGTATTTTGTTTTTTAATTTTTGGTCGATGTTAAACTTTGTGAATGAGAGTTTAATTATGAGCAGAAAGCGAAAGTGAAATGACAGTGAAAGACTTTTTTAAAAGTGAGTAAATTTATAACTTTTTAGTGTGTTTTATTTACGTGTCTTTTATGGATATAAATACATGTTTGCAATTCAAGGATTTGAATTTGTACTTTTCATAAATAGTATAAATGTCTCTTAAAATTTTTGTTTTTATTACAGTAGCTTACAGTATCAAATTTCTTTCATTTGAATACTTTATCAAACCTTCTTTATTTAAAACTATTTATATTATTTAAAGCCAAATAAGATATATTTGGGAGTAAGTATGGCTCCAAATCAGCCTGTAATGACATAAATAACGCGGGAACTCGCACCTCAATGATTTTCTCACGGCCTACCGTATTATCCGAGTTTTTGACTATCCAAGGTCTGCCCAGTCCCAATTGCCTCGGATAATGAAGGTTCTACTGTAGTATAAGTTTCAAAGTGGAATGAATTTTCACCACTAAAAAGCAGCTTAATGCGGCTGACTTTTAATTTGTTGAAAATTGACAACTACGGCCAAGCGCCCAGTGACTGTTTTGGGACAAAGGTTGCAAACCAGTTGAATTTGCAATGTTTTGTGAGCTTGTCATGGAGAGAGACAGTAAGAGGTCAGAGACAGGTACACGACTTCATTGATGACCTGGCTGGACATCTAAGCAGAACACTGCTGAGTCTTGGCAGGCCGGAAGTGAGGTTGCTGTCAACAATTCTCTGAAGAGGCACCTCCCCCTGATGGGGCTAGAGAACAAGCCATTATGTTGCATATATTCTATGCGAATGTGTTGCCCTCGCATCACTAAGGCAGAAGTATCTGGGATAAGGATACCCTGACACCAGCTACATACGAGAGGAAGGCTCCAAGGACTCTTTCGTTTCGCGAAAAGGGCAGGTTTGATGTGAACTGCTGCTTGGACATGGGGCACAGAGGACCTCTTGGTTTAGGTGCAGTGTGCCCTGGCGGCAGGTCACACAACATAATAATTATGACCTTGGCAGCGGATAGCTATGGGGATCTGCAAACGTGGCGATCGGAACGAGATAAGTTTGCAATCAATTTAAAACTGTTGTATGCAATCGTTTTCAGCGGTTGCAGAGATGCATTGTTTTAAGTTGTACCGAACCATAAAGTGTTGGCCAGTTTATATTCTGTTTTTGTCAACATACATGTCCAAAAACTTAAAATTCGTCGGAGAGGTGGAATAGGAAGGAAAACTTTTATAATTATAAACTTCCTTGGTGAGAGAAAGTATGGCAAGAGGTGGGCGCCCGAGTGAATATGTCAGGTATGAAAAGGTCAGATAGCCTGCGGTATTGATAATAATCAACAATGTCTTCCTCATCTGAATCTGACATTGAGTTTGTTAATCTAACCTGAAAAGCTGTTGGTTGTGAAGAATAATAAACAGATTCTAAATTTGCTTAATTGGTTGCTATGGTAATGAATGTAAACAAACATGGGTTGTTCAGCTTTTAATCTGAACAGCTGTTTTATCTGTTATAGGGCTGGGAGTGAACCCCAAATTTTCAATATTTCACGGTTTAAAATATAAATTTTGTAAAATCCTTTCTTAGTGTGTGTATGGCCCCCATAAGCATATACCTTTAAATTTTCGTATTCATATCTTAAGTAGTTTTTGCTCTATTTTGATTTTATATTCAGTCAGGACAAAGCCGTTTATATATAGCCTACAGGCCTATAAATAGTTTTGCCTGTAACTATGATATTGCACCTGTTTTTTTTGTGTAAATATATCATTTTGTGCAATAAAATATATCTATCACCCTTTATGTCAGAGATGACCTTGCCCCTTAACCCTAGCACGGCTGACGAACAAAAGGATTAGATCACTAACATAAGAAGAAGAAACCTATCATACTTGAATTTCTCTAGAACAAATGAAGACTTGATAATAAAAGCATTCTAACTGGCTTCTAACTGGTTCCAATAAACTAAAGAGAGAAAAATGTAATTGTATACTTAAAACCACACGGAAGAAGTGTAAACTTTTAACATAACTTATGAAATGAGGAAGCACAGTGTCCATCCATTTTTTAACATAACATACGAAATGAAAAAGTTAATGTCTATTTTTAACACAACTTACGAAATGAGGAAGTACAATATCCATTTCAGAAGTATTACCAGTTAAACTAGACATTGTGTTAACATTAACAGCTTAAGCCTATGACGTTGGACAATCTGTTACACTTATATACCCAACTCAAATATACTAAACTACCAATGAGTTCGTGTCCTAACCGGCTAAGGCGTAAGTCTATGGTGATGGACTCTGCTGATTCGAATCTCGGCAAGACCAAAACTTTTTTCAAACTGACGGAATAGAGCGTTTCACAATAGAGTGTTGATATGATGCATAACGGTTGTTTAATAGAGCGTGACGGTAAATCCGATTCACCCCAGCAACAAGAAAACTATATACTCTGCTATACACACATATATACAAATTTTTTGGATGTGGTGCGCCTATAGATGTTTACACTTCAAAAATATTTGACCATGCATTTTGGGGGACATAGTCTGACGGATAGGAACTGTATGAAAGAGTGTTATATCACTTACCCATGTCACACTTCAACCACGTTGGTGTGTAGTCATCGTTTGTCCCCATAATGTCAAAGTGAGGCGGCATCAATGCTACAGCTCCTGCTTCGTCATCTGAAAACACACGAAACAATCAATCATGCCCTCTTAATAATTAATATTCTAAGACATTAACGTATTAATAAAATTCCTTTCAAGTGTAGTCAAGTAACTGTACCATCGATTCTTGATAAATGATTTCAAGAATTATCTATCAAGTTTTTACAGTTAATATCAACAATTTTTAGTCAAGTATTACGAAATTACAGTATGTCTACCAAAATTCAACATCCAAATTCCCTGACTTTTCCAGGTTTTCCATACTCAGTTTTAAGAAAATTCCAGGTTCTCAAAATAACGCACTATAATGTTTATATTTTCAAAAATTGAGTTTTAATGAGTGTCAAGATAAAATATCTAGCTTAAATTAACGCTTACAATATACCACAATAACAAAAACTAGTTGCAGGTTTACTTGAGTAATTTTTCTGAGATATTCAAGGTTGAAATAGCCTATAACAGGCCTTTAAACCTCATCTCTTTTTTTTAATAGACCTTTAAACTTTGCGATTTTTCAAAAATTCGGCTATTAAAATTACCAAATTTTCACAAAATACTATTTATTCGTATTACAACACGTGACTAAAATTTGATCGTTAAGACTTTTTTGGTTTTTGTAGATAATTGTCATAACATAGCTGAAATTTTTAAAAAACTTACTTTTTCTGGGGCAGATTTTTATGAAATTTCTTAATACAAATGTTTGTGTTTAGCTAAAAAGTAATTCTGTTTTCATCTATTTACATCTCACATTTTGAAAATATCCTTTTTAGTTTTTAAGGTCTGTAAACACACTGCATTTAAGACATCATTGATGTGGAAAGTTGGCTGATTTCATCCATAGTTTGTCACTGATATTAAAGGAACAACCTGCAGTGGTTGTGAACTCTGTTGGAGTTAGTTTTCTTAGTACTTTACTGATTGGAATGCAAGTTCTGTCATTTGTTGAGATTTTGAAAGAAGTTCTCGGGCCGTGGGGATGGAAGAAGTGGATAAAAAGGTTGTTGTTCTCCTCACTTCTATTGAAAAGGTCTATTGAAAAAAGGGATCAGGTTTATAGGCCTGAATCTTTTTTAAGAAGTAGTATACTACCAAGCCTCTACCCAGAAAAAAAATTAATGGTCATTGCTTTCTATAAAAATTTTTATTTTAAAAATGAAGATTTAAATTTTTTAAAGTTAAAAGTTTATTAATTTTTTTCAGGCATTTGCATTAAGGTAGGTTTAACAAAGCATAGGACCAAAAACGTTCAGCATTTCACTACCGTTATTATAGCTTTTGTTTGAACTCAATATCTTGAAAAACACGACAGATACAGAGCTTTGCACTAACCTCTGCAAAGTGTAAATTTCACCGACACGCCAATACAAAATGGCCGCCTAAAAAAAAAAATAAAAGCCCTAAAAATTTAAAAACCCCTGATTTCAACTCTTTGATAGTTGTGCTAACTTGTGTAAAAAATTTTTTTTAATTTTCGTGAAAATTTTTTTTAGTGAAATTCCCTGACTTTTTTGCAGGTTTTCCAGGTTGGTAGACACCCTGAATTAATTTATCAAACTTTAATACTTACCAGCATGATCATCACGCCAGAGATATAAAATGTATAGGTACAGTAATGTGTTTTATAATCATATTGTTAGTAAACATTCATAATCTATTTTGTTAAATTTCTGAGTATAGTTTTTAGGGTTAGAGGAGTCCAAAACCTCCCAGTGTTGAGCCGATTCAATCCCAACAGAGCAGAATTGACAGGAGTCTTCCGAAACCAGCCCTATTTTTTTTAGATGGTACTTGGCCAGGCAATGCCAGTACCTACAATCCGCCTAACATTGTTTCTGCCCATCAATAGAAAGCTTTTGAGCTTCCGACTTAGAGAACATTTTAGCCTAAGCCCAGGGAGTATCGTTCGTATAAAGTACTTTTAGGAATAACTAGGAAATGGTTAGTTTAATTGTAGTTAATGTAATAGGTGGTTAAGCAATTGTTGAACAAGGGCCAGAATACGGAAATCGGAAGCAGGAAGTGTAGAAATACCTGACATTGGCATAACACCCAAGATTCAGGTCAGTTAGGGAGGCGGAAGTCTACTATATAAACTTGATCCTTACCTAGAATTGGGGCCAGTGTGGGAGGAGACAGGCTAGAATCTGTTGGTTGAACAGGCCAGGGTCTTAGGAAGACCTTGGGCGAAGTCTACAGGTCAGTACCAATTGCAAAACGGACGGAAAGATAGACCACTGGACAACGGCATATTCTTCGGGACACGAAGACATTCGGAAGACTTTGGGCGAAGTCTACAGGGGTGTCTGGGTGCTGACAAATAAGGTCAGCAAGCAGAATACAGTAATATTCTATACAGTCACATTGGAGGCTTTCAACAGAGTTCCAGAGTGGTCTGTCTTTTGGGTCAACAATCAATAAAAGTGTGTCAGTAGAATAAGACATAGAGATAGAATCAATATCCTAGACTAAGTTAGGTTTGAGCAATAAAACAGTACTGCCACTGAACCACACAGTGTATTGGTTATTCATTGTAGCACAACCAACCTAAATTTTAACCCTAACAGAACACAAATCGATTAGGCCGACCTTTGTTTCCATTCTTTTCTTATCTATTTTCCCTCAGTATAAAATTTCTCCAGCCCAGTGAGTGTCAATTTCCCCTGAACCTCATTCGGACATATTCTGTGTCCCTGCATTTCACCCTAACCCCTGCCACAAGGCTGCAACATCAGCTTCACCGTCTCCTCAATACAGGAACAAATAAAACTACACAATCCGCTTCATAAAGATATTTCTGAGTTCATACATACCATCATATTGAGGTGGTGAAGGCCTAGCAGACAAAGAAGCTCTGCTGTTGAACCCACTTTCTGTCATCGGATCTGAAATTAAAAACAAAAATTGTAAAAAAATATTTTCCCCAAAATAGCTTAGGTTTATTTCTTACGCTTTTAAAATCCATTGATTTTTATGGTTGCATTTATTTCTGTAGTGAGTCCCGCCAATAAGCACAAGACCATTGTGCTGTGAACAAGAACAGAGGTCCAGAGTGTGATGGCGAGAATTTACCGACTGGCCTGCCTCGCCAATACTGGAGCAATTTGAATTAGTAGCACTGCTCTGGACTGCTGTCTACACATACTTTCGCTAATTCTTTTTGCAAGGAGAGTGTTCATCGCCTTTAATGTGGACTTTTAAAAAAACTTGGGACATTCCAGGATAACAATAACTGGTTTTGGACATGGTCCCAGATCATATGAAAACACAGTACGCCTCAAAACCTGTCCGAGTGGTAATACCGAACCGCAAGGAAGGAAACCAACCCAAGTATGAGCTGGAGGGGTACACGGACGTTCAAAACCAAAAGTAATCTGTTTCACTCAGCTCTTCCTTGTTTGTTTGTACTGAGAGCTGACTGATATCATTCCAAAGTTTTAGTTTTGTATAAGTTCTTGTTTTTCTTAGTTTAGTATGTAGGCTAAATAATTTATTTTTAGAACACAATAAGTATTGCGTTTATGTATTTAGTTTTTGACTAATTGTAAATTCGGCAAAGTTTAGTCTGAATTTTTTTTAATTCGTAAAATATATTTTTTTAAAGTTAGTTTAGTATTTTCTGTGAGTATTAGCCCTAAGAATCTAAATTTAAAAAGAACATTAAGAAAGTAAATATATTTTTTTTACTCTAAATGAGAGGTAGCCCATATTTCAGCTTAGCGATTTAAGGATTAAAACACAATTTATTTTAAAACAGATGCAAATTGGAGAGACTGTGAAGACCACTTGGTACTGAGCCAGGGCAAGAGATGTTACTGCTAATAACACAGTTTGAATTGTTATAAACTTGCAAAATACTTACTCCTGAGTTGAGCAGAGTTCCGACGGCTATTCTGTCCCAAGATAGGGGTCCCATGTGTTGGGAGTGCGGGTATGTTGTATTGCGAAGCAGCACCTGCGCAAAATTAAACAAATGATATCAAACAACCAGAAAAATATATTGAGCTTCATTAAAATACTGACAATCATTTACCCTTTACATAGTTAATCCTTGATATACACAGACCACAGACTAAACCTGGACTCTGGTCTAGCTTTGTAGACAAGCTGTCATACTCAACCCAATACGAAAACAACATGTTGTCATAGAAACACCACTAGCAACATGTGCGATAGTTTACTGAACGCACAGTAAGATAGTTACCCTGATTATTAATTCAACACTTTGGTATGTATTGCCGAAATCACTTGATTTTGAAAAAATCACATTATAAAATGAAAGTAAATAACAACGAATATCCGTAGGAAAGATGAACTATTGCAGTGACTCTTATTAAGGTCGACAGTTGTCAATGAGCACTGATCATGGTTGCCAGCACAGGTTTTGGGGTATCATTAAAAATGTTATATGTATTCACACTTTAACGGCCGCATTTTATGTCCAATTTGGTCCAAAAGTTGGTTTTCCAAGCCGCTCGGACGAGTTCATCAGCAAAAAATCCAACAACCGGAAGCACGTTTTTTTTACCAGAAGTAAATTTTTTTTCAGATTTTTAATACAAGAATGAAAATTTTGTGGTTTAATTTACAAAAATAAATATAAGAGATTATTCTGCACATTTGTTTTTTTCACAGGAACTTATAGCCCGTCTGGTTCCACTGAAATCGATCAAAATGAAAAATACAATAGAAATACCCAGTTCAAATCAACATTTATTGTGGGGTCAACTCCCCGAGTTTGTCCACAATCCGAATTGGAAGCAAAACGAAGCAGTCTACAATCCTAAACCATATAAATTAGATTACTTTGAAGTAACCCAAAGTTTCAAAATGGCGGAAAAAAGAGCATTGTTATTTAGAAATAGATTTGATGAAACTCATACAGTCCATATAGTTTTGCTATCATTTTTGTACTGTCATTAGTTTTGCCATGATTGCTTTGTTAAATTTTAAAACACAAAGTTTGTTTTATGTTTAACTTTCACAAAAGCTAAATTTGATTCTGGCCGTCCAACATCTGACTTTACTTTCCACACTGCGTTTGTCATATTGTTTCTTATAACTGAAGTGTTATTTATGTAATAATTTTAATTATTCAGATTAAATGTACAATTATTTACAGAAGGTTTAAGAATTTGCCTGCTTTCAGGTACAGGTTTTATTTGTTTGCATTTAGCTTTGAATTGCTCTTACGATTATAAAATTCACTGGGGGTCCGGTGATGGGTTTCCCCAATGAGCAAAGTGAATCTATTCATATTTCTTTAAGTTTATTGAAAATGTATGTTTAATAATCAAACAAACAAACAAATTTTTAAATAAATAAACCACCAGAAAAAGCAACGACGTTTATGTTAGAAACTCGAATAAAAAATTTACATTTTCATTCACAAGAAGAAATCTCTGAAAACTATACAAAACAAACTCTGATTTTTTTTAACTTTAAGCTCGAGATAAAAAATAAGGTTTTCGAAATCGTTTCAACCTCGTTTTTGGAACTCCTACATTGAATTTATTCCTTATAAGCATAAAAAACATTGCTGCAAAGTCATACGGTTAAAAGTGTATTTATCCTTTTCCTAGCTAGACATTTTTTATTGCTCTGAATTAGGTCTACTTCTGCATTAATAAAGCAATTAAATGTATGAATTACAGCTACCAAATACACTATTTTAAAATTATGTCAACTTTGTTTTTGGAACTGCAATAGAGCGTCGATAATGCAGACGTAAAAAAACCGGATTTGTCAAAAGCGATGAAACGATCGGCGGGGATGTTGTACCGCTACAAACTTCAGTGGTACAGTTCATTAAACAAATTAATATTAAAGATAGAATTTACATGCTTGCAGGTGCTTCGGATACTCTCACCAAAAACAACTTCTATAAGAGCCTGGAATAAATTACGGCCTGAAGAACAAAGTTCTGGTGAAGTAATTTTTAACGATAACGAAGACTGCGGTGTAAACAAAATGGCAGAAATATGCATCACGATCCCGGGAATCGAACAATGCTACGAAAATGATGCCAGTGAGTGGTTGGCTGTTGACAACAAGGATCCTGGATAACAGATTTTGAGCGACCAAGAAATAGCTTCCGAGGTGTCTGAAAGGGACGCAGAAACAGTTGTGTCAGATGGGGAAATTGAAGAGGCATTGTCAACACATTCGGAAGCTTTTATGGCAGCAGTGGCTTGAAAAACAAATGGAGAATACAGCAACCCAGCTCATTCTATTCATTCAAAACAAATCAAAGACTTGGTTGCAAAAAAGTGAACTTCTTCTGCAGTTCAAAAATTTATATTGGATTTTTTCAAGAGCTCTGACAATTTATTAACCGTATAGCATTCTCTTAATATATATATTTTTAATGTTATTCATGTATTACATACAGTATGTAAATATTTTATACATCAATAAAATATTTATAAGTCAATGTATTCATAAATGGTTTTAATTATCTGCTTCAATTATTTAACCACTAAAGTAAATTATTAAAGGTTTCAGCAAGTTTTATTATGTTTGATGTGTCAAACGGCCTTTTTTTTTTGTTCTTTTCAAAAATCCGGACATTTTGATAATCCGGACTGGACAGGGCCCAGTCTCAATTAATACGGATAATCAATGCTCTACTGTACTACTTTGAATTTATTCCTTATACACATAAACAAAACAGTGCTGTACAATCATACAGTTAAAAGTATCTTCAGCCTTTTCCTAACTAGACATTTTTATTGCTCTGCATTAGGCCTACTGCTGCATTAATAAATCAATTAAGTTATGAATTACAGCTACCCAATACTATCTGCTTACGCCATTAGCTGTCATTGAGATAATATACGTATTAGTAGGATACACAATTGTGTATAAATCCTAAGACAATATATAGCATGTATAGGCTACATCATGCATTGATATAAAAGTAGGTCTGAAAACAGGTTAGGTATTCTGAACAATAGCCTAGCTTTGCTACGATGGCAGTTCTTTTAGGAAGTTTAGCGATACTGTTGACTTTGGTAAGTGCATGTTTTAAATACTTTTAGTGTAGTTAATTACACGGACTGTCTAATGATGAGGCCATTTTGTGCCCCGTTTAACATTTTAAACAATTTCGTTGCAATTTCTTCACTGTATAAAAACGATTTCAAAAGATATCTTTAAAAATTGTAATTTTTTTAGAGTTAAATACTTTAAAAGAAAAATAATTCTATTACGCAGCTGAACCGCTAACGTGAGTTGAGCGAATTTCCAAAATTAAGTTTATATGTTTTAGGGTTTCAACCATCTAAGTACAAAATTGATAAACTGAATAGCTGCCTCTGTGTACACAATATCTTAAATAGAGGGTTGTTCTATTTCATTTAGCCAATGGAATTGATTTAAACTTTGTTTTCGGACATAAATTATGATTGCGTAATCACTACAAACAAATATTTTTGTATTATTATGATTATAATTTATTTTAGTAAAATATTGTCGATTCTGAAGCAATGTTAGTAAAACAGAAAAGTTTGTCTCCCAGAGAATAAAATCAAAACGTTTAAAGAAAAAACAAAAACTTAGGTTAAATGCTAAAATTAGGTTATTTTTTAACATACAAAATGCCGATGACATAACACAAATAAAGAGGTTTTTATTTTAACTTCAATTTATAAATCATATGAAAACAAGTATTAGTAATGTTTGAATATATTTGATTATTCTACTCCAGTCTTAGACAAAACTAAATACTTTTTGATTTACTGTTTTTTTCAGCAACATATTTTTATTACTAACTTAATAGTTAACATACTAATAGAAATGACTTCTTTTGTTCAGAAATAAGGTAAGATTGGATGAAGTGAGTCAGCTTCTTCGCATAAGTTAGTTTCCATCGGTTGTTATTGTTAATGAACACAGATGGGACAGTTGAGTTGGTTCTGTTCGGAATTCTGTCGATTCCAATTATCATTATCATCCAAATATTTTCATCACTAACACGCGTCAACCCCGAAGTAACGCTAACGTAGTTCTAGGGTAGCATGGACGTAAAGAGGAGAGTTTTTAGTCTGTAAGAGTCCAGCACTATCCAGGAAATAAGTTCTATGAACATTTCCCCTTATCTTTGTATATTGGGAAAAAAGTGTCTAAACGCATTCGTTCACTTACTGTAGTTACAACACAAGCGGTCTGTAACAACACACAAAGTTTCATGAAACAAGTTTCAACAGTTTAAACATTTATTCATCACAAAGTGACAGAAAAAAAGTCTGTAATCGATTAATTATACTGAAACACAACATGGAGACCCGCTAACCATACCTGTGTTATAATTCTTTTACAATTGTTCTTTTGCAGACAGCTGTGCTTTCCCAACAACAACCGACTCTAATACAGAGGAATATTAATGAGAATATGAACACAGCTTCGTACATGTTACAAGCTGTCGAGGCACAAGCTCTCAGCGATCCCAAACAGGTCGCTTTTGGCTTAGAGTCAGCTATGCAGCATCAGTACAAAGTACTTGCAAACATCTCTACCGGACTTTACAAAACTAGAGCCCAAGTATGCGCTGACAACACTAAGATGGCTCTAAAGGCATTGGCTGATAGAGGTAAGAGTTCAAGATATTAATTACACTTCAAGAATGACTTGATCACGTGATGTTTCAAAATGAATACTAGCTATATGAATGCGGATATCGCAAAGCGTGATTGAGGGCATTTTTAGTGAGAAATAGTGTTCTGGGGAAATTAGGTGTGCTGAAACATTTTCTGCACACCTGCGTAAGGGCAATGCAAAATATAAAAATACACAAACTTTTAACAACATACATACAAAATTTAGTACAATACTACAATTTAAAAATACATACCAAAATTTGTAAACAGAAACTACACCTCCAAAACTGACACAGACAATAAGATCATTTCTGCAGAATTCAGTCCCCGACTGAATTGAAACAGTTTTCCAACATATATTGTTCGCATATTTTTGAACGTATTTAAATTTAAAATTTACTTAAAATAACTGGGAATTTTAAATTAAAATATATTTCAATACATCTTTAATTTGGCGCATTCTCAAACATTGTCATCTTATGTATAGGATAATTAAACAAACAGTTACATCTTGTCAAGTATCCATGTTTGGTTTTATATTTAAAAAAGTTTGCTTTAACACGTATGCTACATTCGCATCGCTCGGTTCCTTACCATAGACTATCGTGACACTATAAAACAATATACACAGACTGGGACAAACAGTTGCGACATTCGCCACAGACCATGAGACGACTTTGTTCAAAGGAGTTAATATACTTTGTGATAACCTAAAACATATGTTTTGTGGTAAATAAATTAGTAACATTATTTAAATCCAAATTATCGGGATTCTACTGTATTCATATAATAGAGAAGACATTTAATTTTACAGGAGCTGCGGAGTACCTAGCCTGTATTAACCCTGCGGCAAGTTCATCACGATTCATAATTGCACAACTCAATAACTTCCGGAGATCCCTGGACGATATCACCACTAACTCTATGGGCTGTGGCAATGCTTTCAATCTGTTCGGTTTATTGGGCTGCATGACCGGAGGTATAGGCAGTATGTTGTCAGTTCTCACCGGAGTACTGAATGGAGTTATGGTATGCATGACATACGCTCTGAGTGCACTGATGGGGCTTACCGGTTGTGCTGGACAGACAATGGGTAATACACTACAGAGGTTCAACGCTGCTGTTAGAACAGTGCCAACGTGTGCTAGCTACTATGGAGTGCCTGGTGTTGTCGTACCAAGTGTAAGTATATAGACTAAGGGCTACGTAATTGTTAAAAAATTACAGGGTGTTCCAAAACTACTGGAGCGTATTCCCACAACAAAAAGCACAGTTTAAATAAACTATGATAAAACACGAACAAGGAAAATTATTCAAAGTAACTACAATTAAACTATTTAACATTTTGAAGCAAATGCTTGCGGTGAAAAAATTGTTATTGACAGCTAGTTAGGGTCGTAGCACTCAAGTTAATGGAAGATGGCCTGGAATTAAAATAATTTGGCCTAACATAAAAATTAACGTTTAGAAAATAATTTGTTAAATTCATTCAAACAACTGTAATATAACTCCAACGATTTACACTATTGATCGAGGGTACTTGGCAGTCTGAAATGGGACAAAGTGATGTAATTGTTTTAAATATATATCGAACAATCATAAGTAATGTAAAAGATACTTATAGGCCTACGCTTATCTTTCTTTGTATTGTACATAGCCTCCAAAAATGATAAACAATATTTCAAGTTTTCAAAGCAGAATAAGAAGCTACACTGCGACATTGTCGCAGAACGAAAATGAGGGCTGCAGAAGACATCGTACAGAATGAACCTTTTTTTGCGGGGAATGAACAAAAATTGTGTCTATACCCTGTTATCGACAAGGTTATCGAAAAATAGTGCAAAACAATACATACCATGAAAATACCATGGTTTGCAACCTTACATATTAGAGAATGGCACAACTTCAATCAATATTTGATTGGCTCCGCCATTTCTCGACAAACTGTATCTATATACACTTACATGCTTAATCTTTGTCGAAAAATGGCAGCACTTCCTCATTCTACCACCACTCTCTTATACGCACACTACCCTCGGGGACCCTTACGTTTGCCCCATTAGAATTTCTAGATGGGTTCTTTTGTTCACAGTGTGGATTGTGAGTTTCTATTGATGCGTGAATTGAGAACATGGCTGCCTCTGATGAGGGTGTTGTTTGCAGTTTGCTTAGAAAAATTCATTTTAAATAATCTCAAAACTTATTATTTGTGACAGCATCCGGGTGCTGCAGTTAAGTTTAAAACTGCCACCAGCGGAGATATTATAAAATTTTACTTAACGACAGGTCTGCGGCAAAAAATAAGAAAACAGAAGAAAGTGGTAAAATTGTGACCAATTTAGGCCTAATCACAATGACCTTCCATGTATTAATGATGGAACGAAGAGGGTAAAATGTTTCGTATCTCCCAAATTCTTACACACCCCGTTAATGGCCGTCTCGCCCTGTACTAAACAAAAGCACCACTATAAATGTTTTCTTTGTTCACAGCTTCCAGAAAACATCCCAAACTTCAGCTCTATATTCCAGAAATCTTTAACAGACATCGATAATATACTAAAAGCATCTCCAAACCTGACCAACCAACTGACAATAACTTCGAGTAAGATTGAAGAGGCACAAAAAGAACTATCAGGCATAACAGACTTGTCTATACAGAGTTCTATAGTTATGGTGGTACAGGCTGGAGTCACGATACTTAGCAATATCACAGCGACAAGACCTGAAGCACAACCGTGTATTGCAAACACAACGATAACATTAGGAAATGTTACAAGAAATGGTGAGTCTTGACAGTTAAATATAAATTCCAATCCAAAAAATGTATGTTCATAAAAGTATAGAGATCGAAAATATGGCCAATCCTAAAGTAGTTAGGGTACGCACAGTGAGGAGGTGTAGGTGTTGTGGTTGGGAAAGCTGAAACCGCGAGTTAAAACAACTCCATTATGTTGAATGCTTGGGCGCATAGTGAACAGGTTGTGGTAGAGGTATAGGTCCCAGCTTACAAGGAAGTCTAGCAGGAAGCTTTTCGAAAACAAACCAGTTTGATTTACCTCGCCGCTTAGCTCGTTTCTACGCGATTGGTCAGTTCAAGCCCATGTTCCCTCCCCGTGCACTCACTCCCGCCGCTTCTACTTACCTCCCTGTACTTGTAGTTCAGTTGTTTTGCTTAAGGTTTTTCAAAACTGATTTTACGTAAAATGGAGGAAGAAGTAATTACTAAGCACTGAATTTATGATTAACTAAGGTACTCGTCAGCCACCGCGTAGATGCTGACGACATCTCGTCACTATCGTTGTTAATCATTATTAAGGAAAAATTATGCAATAGACAAAGAAAATGTAATACTTTGCCATACAGTGGAAGACTGATTGATTGGCTGTGCTGATGTGTAGTGGGGGTAAATCAGCGTGGTAAAAACCATGTGATGCCTCCCTCAACCTACATCTTCACCACCTTTGCTGCGCGTTCCCTTTTACTTTTTTGTAATTAACAAAAAACCTAATTTTCCCTTATATATTTTACAATACAAATTCAATCAATAATATAATGCCTTGTGAAGTTGATTTTTTTAAATATGAGTTATAGAACTAATATAGGCTATAATACGTTATAAGATTTGCTTTGAGGTTATAAAATGATATAAATACAACTTTTTATCATCAATACATATTCGATTATTAATTTCTTCATTATAATATTAATTAATAACTTCTGAATAATTTGTTTGATGTATCAATATGAAATAAAAAGCAATTAAAAGATAATATTTCTATCTTTATTTTGATATATAATAATGTACATAAATAAAAAATTTGAACAAATAGGCCTACAGTTTTATAAAATCATATCTAATATTCTTATAATTGTACTCATTTACCTACTCAAAAATCCCCTCAGAATAGTTAGATAGGCCTACATAAAGTTTGTTGTTTTCAATAGTATTTATTTAAATTATATATTTATGATGTGTAGCTAATTAATCTGAATGTGTATTTTCACGGGGGCTTATTGATTATCAATAATGTTAACTTAAGTTATGGTGGGATCGTGTGGTTCCATGAATCGAACTTCTATTTATATTTTTAAACGAATTTCGAAAGATGTGCTGCAGTGACTCTTATGGTGAGACCTGAGGTCGGAGTGGCCATAGTCCCCAGAACATGTTTTAATGTGTCATTAAAAATTGTATATGTTAACTCTAACGGCCGCCTTTTACTTCCGATTTGGTACACATGTTAGTTTTCTAAGTCACTCGGACTAGTTCAATAGCCAAAAAATTCAATAACCGGAAGTACAGTTTTTTTTACCGGAAGTAACAATTTTGTTAGATTTTTCGTACTAGAATGAAACTCTTTTTCGGTTTTATATACAAAAAAATATAAAGAAGATTAAACTGCACATTTTTGTTTTTTTTTTTCATGACTTTGTATCCCATCTGGTTCACCCAAAATCAAGTGGTTCACCTATAAGTAATATTCTTTCCAACAGTAAAAAAACAGTAAAAAAAAGGAGTACTGTAAAAATCATAGTACAATATTTTTTTAGTTTTTTTTTTAGCTTTAATTATGGTCACAACCAAATATTTTCAAGCTGTATAACTTTGCCAAATTTCATTATGATACCTTTTATCTGCTCTGGAGCAAATCGATTACGACAAAGAAAGGATTTTCCGCTAAGGGTTCATTTTTCCTTTTAAGTTACAGAACCCTAAAAATGGCAAAAAATGTGAGAATTAGCTCATTTATAAAACAATCAACCTGATAAATTAAAAATAATATTTAGTACATTTTTGTTACAGTAATCAACGCCATTGTTCAGCGACGTGCAGTTCTCAACCAACAGACCGAAGAGCTTCGGTCACAAACTGAAACCGCAATCTCTGAAATCAACACAAAACTTCCGACTGTGAAAGGTTACCTAGTATCCACATGTCATCAAACATTGTTAACGTTTAACGAAAACGCAGTAATGCAATGCGCACAAAAAGTACTTAATGAAATCAACGACTATATCTTGCAAATTACTAACAGAGCCGAATCAAATTTTATTGCTGCACAAAATCTTTTAGCTCAAGCAAAGGGTTTGATCAAAATAGGAGAAGAGACGATGAAAAACAGTATCGATGTTTTTCTAAGCCAGGCAAACGGATGTTAGACTAGGTTAGGTTAGAATGGAAACAGATGTTAGGCTAGGTTAGGTTAGAAATAGTTGGCTAAAGGAATCATCTTGAGAAATGTAAAACATACTGTATACCTAAAAATAAATAAGATATGAAAATGTATGGTAGTTTTTTTTTCACTTCTTAGAAAGTTACATAGAAACAAGTTTTTCATTTTAGGTTTGGGAAAAGTGTCTATAACATTCTGTATAAAGTAGGACAGTCAATAGTAAATATTTCTTTCTAGCTACACTATAATGTGGGATTATACAAAGGCAACTTAACATTTGTTGCTATTGCTAAGCCTCCCTGTTGATATCATCGCAGATGTCAAACTTTTTTAGCCAGGAAATGGTGTAGTGCTGTCATATTTTCACTGATTGCATGTTAAACTGTGTAAACAGGAAACTCGTCAATGCTAATTAACAGGTTCAGTGCTGAGCGTGGTTAAACAAGCAAAAAGTGTCCTTCCATGTGACTGAGCGCGGTTTTAACTACACCTGTCCCATTCCTTTATACTGGAAATAAGAGAGTATAGTCGTTGTCTAGACCAATTTGTTTTACCTGAGTAGTTGGTAGGAACCCTTCTACGAGTCCAGGATCAGTAGCCTAACAAAATAGCGACTACAAAGCAACTTATGATCGTTTAAATTGGGCATTTCCCCGCTAGTCATTCATAAGAAGACATTTGTCATTCATCTTGCTAGACATTTGTAATAAGACTCTAATATGCCGTAACACTGAAAGTATTAAATAATATAAATGTTCGAGAACTAAATATAAAGCCAGAAATATTAATTTTAACTCTCTGCCCGAAATGTCAGTCATTATGACCGCTAAGGTTCACATTATCGCCCAACCGTGACTTTGTCAGTTGGGTCGTTGTAAGCGCCCAGGTAACATCGTACAGATGCTGCCTCTCGCGATTCTTTTGGTAAGTCATGTTTCCTAACCTTGCTGTCAAAATGGATATTATTAAATTTTATTTCAATATGGTATATTTGTTCTTATTCTGAAATACCTACTTATAAATACTCATATACATTTTAATTATAATATTATGTTAACTTTGTCAAAACAGAACATTGAATTATACAAAATTTGATATAAAAAAATCACAATACAATGTGGCTATTCCCAATGTTTTGGTTTTAAAATTATCAAATAATTTTTTTTTTTAATAATAAGTAGTAGGTTAATTACCTTGCTTTTACCATTGTATTTGGATAACCTAATAGAACTCTGACCCAATGCAATATTTCAATCCACTGGAAATTCGAAGATAAAGGCGCTATCTATTGGGGAAACGACGGAAGCGGTGTGAAGCACCAATGCTACCAATGATTTCTCCCTAGCGCTACCTCGCGGAGCGAACATGCACTATTTTCCAACCTTTTTTTTTGGCACAGAGCCCCCGTATGCATGCATGATCTATTTTATTATTCATGATCTATGCTTTTACTCTATTAAACAATCCAAATTGACTCCTAGTTGGATTACCGGTTTCGATGGTTATACCGTCGTCTTCAGATCCATATCTACATGAAATTGTTCAACCTGCTATGGCATCGTCTTCTTATTGGCACATTAAACATTAAAAAGACATTGGTAATCCATCTAGAAACCAATTTGGATTGTTTGACGGAGTAAAAGCAAGGTAGTTAACCTACTACATATTATTCATAATATTTAATCCAGGAAGCTATACATACATTATGTCTAAGTAAAAGCAATTTTTACTCAAATTGTAAAATAATTTATCCCATTCAGTTGCAGAAATATTATTGAAGAGTTTAAAAACATGGTTATTATTACAGGTGTTCCGCATAATCGGGTATCCCTTGATGTTCCAGGTAGAGGGTTTATTTAACATAATACATCAACGATTCAGTGTTGGGTCGTTCCAGGTCAAATCAAAAAATGTTCATAAATTTTTGGCACGACCATTTTAGATTTTGTTGAAATTTGGTATGGTGGTAGTGTTCATACAAAATAATAAAAATAGAAAATTTGATTGCAATAAGTCAAACAGTTTGGAAATTATACACCTGTAAAGTTTTCAAAAAAAATGCCCAAGAACAGCTGTACATAGATTTTTAAATCAGGCCTCGGCTACGATACAAGCGGTGAGCGGTGGGCGGCGAGCGTTACTAGCAAGTTGCCTGAACGGCGGATGTGGCCACGATACAAGCGGCAACATTCCCACAGTCAACGAGATGACGTCACACGAGGAGCTAGTGCTGACGGAAATACTTAGTGAGAGACCAATATTTATAGGAAAATCACAATATAGGACTACTATATCTTTAACCGTAGACTTAAGTGATATTTACTTCTGTCCAGAAATTCAGGTGTAACCCTGGTAGAGAGTATTTTAAAAATATATACTTCCTGTGAAAATAACAATGTTAAACAGTCCCACAACAGAAAGTTTAAATCCTTTATGAGGTTTAAAAAATAAATAAACTCTTGAACAGAATGATAAATTCCAAAATTATAACCGCACAATTTAGAATCTTTTTTGTTTACAGTCGGATTTTCTTGAAATTTGGATTTTAACATAAATTCAGGTGTAACCCAGGGAGTGAGTTATTTTAAAATATATGCTTCCTGTGAAAATAACAATCGTAAGTAGTCCCACACAGTGGCGCACCGAGGATTTGGCTTTAGGGGGGTACTAAGCTCAGGTCAGAATATATATATATATATATATTCAACAAATCCTAAACGGATGAAAGTTCTTTAACCTATCACAAAGTCTGAAACATTATATATTTTTTTAAAGTGAATGGTGATGGGCTTGAGTCAGACAATAGTGCAATATAATCATTCTTTCCGCAAGATCACCCCGCAGTGACCTTGAGTGACAGTCTAGCCAGCGCCCCAGCGCTCTGCCTTTTAGGGCCACGTTATACGAGCGCTGATAGCGCCGCGTTTTCAACGTCGCGTTGATGTCAGTTAATTTGGTAAATGGAACTACTGTGGGCCATGTTATACGAACGCTATCAACGCTAACGAATTTAAGTTAACCGGGCGTTGAGCGTTGCCAACGCGGATTGACGCGGTCGCTATCAAGGCCGAACAAAGTTATATGGAGCGCAGCTACCAGAGAGGCCGCAGTAGAATAACTACTAGAAAGTAGTTATTTTTTTTATTTCAAAGTGATTAATGTGTACTTCAAAATGTACACGAGCGAGCCGAGTCGACACTGACGGGTTCGTTTTTTCCACGCTCTGACAGCATACCGGATCGGGTCTATTCGGATCCGCTCCACGCGGGTTGGGTATAGATATAGCCACAGGTCAAAACCAGAAAGAACGTTCGATCTCTTCCACTGTTCGTCCATGATAATTTAGCAATTCATTATAGGTTGTGGTGAGGTGGAATTCGCGCGCATCCTTCCGACACATGTCGGAACGGTGCGGGTCTGTTAGATTTATCCACTGCTACGGATTTCCGTGACGGACCGGGTCGGCTCTACTAAGCTCAGCTCGTGTAAGTATAGCTGAAGCTTGATACAAGATTTGAAAGCACTGGGTGTGTACCATACCGTCTAGCTCTCCTGATACACAATTCCTCATATGTTTCTATTATTTGTAAAACACCTAGACAGAATGACTGAATGGTTTCCATTTTGGAAGTGAAGGACGCAACATTGACAAAGCTTCAAAAACGCTTTGTATAACATGGGACCTACGTTACCAACGTCGCGCTTTCAACATCGCGTATAACTTGGGAATTTAACGCCCGGTTTTCGGCATTATCAACAAGGCGCTAATCAGCGCTCGCATACCGTCAAACTCATGAACCAGACCGCCAAGACTCAAACATCACTGTAAGAAAATCATGATTGCGTAGGGTAAGAATCATATTTATTTAAAAAAGAACGATTATTTTTTCGTGACCACATCACGAAATTAATCATAAATAATGTAATTTGTAATTGAATATCGACTACGTATTCAACTATCGATTAGTTTAAAATACAATCCACATTACTAAAGAGACCCTCTGGGGGGGGGACAGGTCCCGTTCGTCCACCCCCGTCGGTGCGCCCCTGGTCCCACAACAGAAAGTTTTAATCCATTGGTGTTGTTTAATCCATAATTCATGGTGTTAAAGAATAAATTAACCCTTGAACCGAATACAAAATTCTGAAAGTATACTCGGAAAAATTAGCATCTTTTTTGTTTACCGTCGGATTTTCTTGAAATTTGGACTTTAACATAAATTTAGGTGTAACCCGGGGAGGAAGTAATTTTAAAATATATGCTTCCTGTGAAAATAAAAATGGTAAGTAGTCCCATAACAGAAAGTTTTAATCCATTGGTGTTGTTTAATTCATAATTCAATGTGTTTAAAAAATAAATAAATCCTTGAACCGAATACAAAATTTCGAATGTATACTCGCAAAAATTAGCATCTTTTTTGTTTACCGTCAGATTTTCTTGAAATTTTGTATATAAGTGGTCGTTAGTATCCCATGAACGTATAAGTATCAAAAATACTTAATTTTGCCTTTTTAACCAATGTCATATGTTTGTTGAAAGTAAAGAAACCCAGATGAGCTTTGGGCGGCAGTCGAAAAATTATCTAACTGATTTGATCCTGAGCGGCAAGCGTTATGCCAACGCACATCCCCCGCTTGCATCGTAGCCAGCCAACCATGTTTATCAAGGAAACTCTATCAGTTAGATAATTTTCCTGCGCCTCTTGCACCTGTTACTGCCGCCCACCGCTCACCGCTTGTATTGTAGCCAAGGCTTCACTCTGGAAGCTCTCATAATTGAGATAGAGAGCTAGAAAAATGTGTCATTTTGTAGCATTTTTCCAAACCTTTTCTCTGATGTACAACACAACATAGGTCAACATATATTTTTTTTGTCAAATCCAAAATCAAAATTTTGATTTTAAATTCCTCTAAATGTACATAATGGGAAAAAAACAAATTAAATGCAGATAACAGCTAGTATGTATGTAAATTATCTTGCAAAATATAAAAGTGGGATGACAGTGGGTTCAGGGTTTAACTAAAACATGTTATATTATCTCGAAAATATAGAGGGAATTCACTTGAAAATTAGAAAAATCAGACAAAATCAATCCAATTTCATCTATAAAGGATGAAAAAGTTCGACATTAGAACAATACTAAGAAGTGTACAAAAGGGTAGGTGGAGGCAGTTGGTGACAATAGAAGGCAGGAAGAATAGGTATATAGGATATGAAGAGACAAGAGAAAACAGAAGGAGGCTGGCATCATTATATAAATTATTAAATAATATAATCTACATCTTCTGCCTTCCTACTAGTAAGATAGAGAAGCCTGACTTTTTCAGAAGTTCATTCTACATGGTTTAGCTGGAGTGACATGATATCTTAATAAATTCCATTCACCAGACATTAGTATACAAATTTACCATCCAAAAGTTAAACAAATAATGAATGATGTAGGCCTACCTGATGAATGAAAGTTCGGGACTCCATTTTCCTTGTTCGATACCACGCTCATAGCATCAGTCGATATCCCTGGATACGGACCCTCAGAGAAATTCTGGAGAAGGCCCTCCAGTTTGAGTTTCTTTAATTTGTTTTCCTAAAATAGAAAAAAATACATCCAAAAGTTAAAAACACAATTAATATCTAAAGGTATAGAATAAATCACTGTCTAAATCTATATATATAAAAGCCAAATACCACTCACAGACTCATCACGGTTTCTCAAAAACTACTGAACGGATTGGAATGAAATTTGGTATGTAGCTTACTCTAGGGCCATAGGTGCTCGCTAAGAAAGGGTTTCAAAAAGTTCGACATTTTAGGAGGGGTTTAGGGGTGTCAAAGTTACTAAATCACGATTTCTCCAAAACTACCGAACAGATAGGAATGAAATTTGGTTTATAGCTTCCTCTAGGTGCTCACTAAGAAAGATTTACAAAAAATTCGAAATTTTAGGGGGGTTTCAAAGTTACTAAAAAAAACCACCGAACGGAATGAAATGAAATTTGGTATGTAGCTTCCTCTAGGGAACTAGGTGCTCACTAAGATTTTCAAAAAAATTTAAATTATAGAGGGCTTTGGTCAAAGTTACTAAAAATCCCCATAAGAAATGCATAGTAGGCCTATAGGCTAGTATATTTATTGATATATATATCTTTAATATACATTTAACTTTGATATCGGGCCAGCTAGTATAATATATGTGTATAAAATAATTCAACACACAGACAATTCTAACAAACTCGTCCTAGCGACTTAGAAAACCAATATGTATACCAAATTTTGACTAAATCGGACATAAAAGGTGGCCGTTAGATTGTGAATACATAAATACATATATAGGCCTACATAACAGTTTTAATGACACCCCAATTCGTGTTCCGAGGACTATGATCAGTGCTCATTGACCACTCCCGACCTTAGGTCTCACCATAATATTCAAACAAATAGTTCATGATCTTTCCTATGGAAATTCGCTAACAAGGCTTGACAAAACAACTTTAAAACAATATCTTATTTGTCTATGATTTAAAAAAGAACACAAGTTAGATAGTAGGTACTCAAAACTAGGCGAGACTTTTTAACCGTGTTCAAAATAGTGGTTTAAAAAAATATTTACCAGTCCAACAGTAATACCTACTTTAACATTTGCGGTACTGTAGTTGTTTTCGGAAAATATTTGGTTGCCAAATTCTCAAATATTAAAGCTATATTCCCTTGTAAAAAATCAAATTAGGTTTTAGGAAATTTTTATTAGCCTAAGTGAAATTAGCAACAGAAACAAAGAAAAACATTTAAAGAGCATTAAAATGTCAACAGACTAGTTTTGAATTGAATACAGTAGGCCTACAAAGTTTTATTTGTTAGTTGATGCTAAAAATATTTGATTAGAAGAAATTTTTGTGAGATTTACATTTTACGGATTAACAGAGTTTGTAACGTTTGTACATATCTGAACGGAAGAGATAGGCCTACACTTTTTTGCTGCCGAACATTCGATTTCACAAAGAAAGGTTCAAATTCGTATTTTCTTTCAGAACAAGCCACTCATCCATTAAATACTTGTTCTGGAACATATCCGTCCGTTCCGTTTCAATAATTTTTTTTTCGTTTCTTCAAACTAATTGGCCCATACTTGTGATATAAGAAACAGGGTGTTTTAATAGAAATCTAAAATCAGCTTATCCAAAATTAAAGCTATTATTTTTCACTTTCTATGCTGAAGGCGACAACAAATCCTCTCTTATATAAACTTGCAAAAACTCCAAGAGAAATGCAGTGATAACAGATAAACAACAATAGGCCTATTACTATTACTTTATGTCGGGTATTGTAATGTTTTAAAAATATTTTCATAATACAAATTTCTGAATATCCAAGTTGAACCCTCCTGAATTTTCAGATGTTCTTCATTTACCATTTTGCGGATAATTAGGCCTATGACTCGCTAATGTTGAAGGGTTATCGTGTGCTTTTATTATCTATAAATAATTACAAACTCTACAAAAGGTAGAGGCCCATAGATTTTAAAGCTTTTAAAAAACATCTTCTATGATAAAGCCATTTAATCATTTATGTGGATTCAATGATTTTATGTTAATCCACGAACACGATTCAGTTTAAAAACGGTGACAAAAATGATAGTCAAAGTTTTAGCTAACTCTAGAAAAATCAAAAATTCATCAGTTTGGTCTACAAGAAAATCTAGGTTAGAAACATAAATCAAATATAACCCTAGGGCAAAAAAAATATCTACGTTAAAAAAAACAAACATAGGCCTAAACAATTATGCATGTATATCATCAGCTTAATTTCCAAACTATTTTTTACAGAAATGTTTTAATTTTACTTATTCTATAAAATATATAATTTAACCTATCAAACTAACCTATGCTAGTCTCTAGGCTTTCTAAGGTACATCATTATGTTTTTACTCACCAAAAAGTATTCAGTAATCCCATTCTTCTCTCTCAATACAACAGGTTGGGGTATATCTTCATTGTCTGTTCCGCCATTCTATTTACCAGGAACTCTTGGAAATAGTACATTTTATCTTAATTCTACAAAGAATCGTGCCAGATTTTATTGGATTCCACAGAACTGAATATATAATCAATCAAAAATATATTTTCAGCAAAAATTAAAACCCAATTAAGTTTGGCAGCGTATACACGGTATACATCACAGAAATATCCAGCTTTATCAGATTTTTTTTAAATACAGCGTCAAAAATTAATGTTTGTAATGGATACCGTACATTAGCACCAAAGAATATATAAACAAAAACAGCATTTTATATATTCTTTAACCAGGTTAGATTTTGTTTTACGTTAATTTACAAGCCTACAGTTTACCTAATCAGTATCAAGGTCAACAATCATCAATTATCTTGCTGTTAGAAATAACATTCTAAGGTCTTTCTTATTAAAAATATAAAAGAGTTTAGAATAAACTTTTTTGAGAATTAATGTAGACATGTTAAATTTGATCATTGGTGAATGTATGAGTTAACATTAACCAAGGCACTGACATTGAAAAACTTATACAACAGTCCACACAATCATGGTTCGAAGTGAATAGTCTAGATATATTATATTATCATAGAAACTTAAGTTTCAGCATAGTCGTAGGGGCGCACCTTACTATTCAACATTGTTTTTTGCAAACAACGACATTGTTTTACATTCTATTGTTAAATGTTGAATAGAGGTAAACATACTGTGACTAAGTAGGTTAGGTTAGAACCTTTTAGGTATTTTTTTAATTATTATTTTTCATTTCTGTTGCCATAGGTTAGCCTAGAGTCGAATAGAAAAGTTGCGCCGGCGCATATTGTAATCCAACAAAATTCAGCCATGTAAAACCAACTTAATGTAACAAATAATAACTACTCCACTATGGGGAATAACTTTATTAAACATATTATTGCCATCCCAATAAAATTTTACTTTTTTATCTAGTTAGACCTTACCCGGGTAGCCTACATTAGACAAAAACTAACCTATAATGTGTTGACAGTTAAACAAATATAAATTTAGAAATTAGTGTAGAGTTTTCTTTATTATCACCCAGACGTTACACATGAGGGTCAAAATTGCAATACCCATTTCCATTATGTAACCATGCAAATATTAAGTCTACCTTTTCAGATTCAGCCAAATAGACCCAAAGTTTTCTCCAAGTCGTGAACTTCTTCTTATCACTAAAATTAAACTGCATTTCTTTCGATGCATATCGCGTAGAAAGTGGCGATCTATAGTTGCTATAATCTTCAACCGACATAATTAATTTAATTACTTTAAAGTGCGAAACACTAATCCAACCTCAGAAATAACAAAATAGCCGGCACAAGAGCACAGCACACAAAGTCACAAAGCGAAAGCGAAACTAAAAAATAAACTGAACTGATTACTTGTCAGTACTTGTAGCGGTTACGTAATTGGTTAATCTCAGAAATCAAGTCTACAGCGCATGTGTGAACAGAGGCGCCACATTGGTCAAATTTGAAATAGATTATAATCTGTATGGTACACGTGTTTTTTCCAAGGCCTAAAAACCTACAATAAATAAACGGTACCAGAACTGGCACATACTTTCTCACAAACATATTTAAATTATCAAACAGATTCACTGTGACTTCATAAATTGTAGGTGGGGTAGGAGAGGTGATTTATTAAAGTAGGAGATTAACTAATAACTATTATTATTATCTAGAGAGAAAACTATTCGATCGATTTCGATCAAATTTGCACCAAACACGTCAATTAGGCCTGTATAGATGCCCAAAAAAAGGTTTTGAAAATTTTCGAAAAACAACCCCCTTTATGGCCAAAAATCAGTTATTATTATTATTATTATTATTATTACCTAAACGAGAATTTTTAGAAAGATGCTGTTTTTTGCATATGGTAGGGTACATTAAAGGCTACAAATAAGCCAAATTTTATCAAAATCGTTAAAGCCGTTTTTTTTATAAAAAAAAATAATAACTGATTTTTTGGGGGTTTTTTGCCAAAAAGGTTTTTTATTCAAAACCGCATCTATACAGGCCTATTCGACATGTCTGGTGCTAATTTGTTTGAAATAGATCGAATAGTTTTCGCTCTAGCTTTGTGTACATTCATACATACATACATACATACAGACAGACAGACATTTTGTAAAAACCACTTTTTTGGACTCAGGGGGTCCCAAAACGGATATGTCCACAAAAATCTCAACATTTTTTTTTTGCGATTACTATACTTTCTCTATACTATAGTATAGTCAGAAAGAAAAAATTCTGTAATCAAAAATAGTTATTCCCCAAAAAATAATAAGTAAATTGCTATTGCTATAACTAACCGTTTACTTTTAGGAACGTTATTGAAACTTGTAATTTTAATTGTAACTGTTTAGGGTTGTTTAAGGTTTATATTATGTTTCATTAGTTAGTTATTAAAATAATTAATGTTTGATATTAGAAAAATAACATAATTTTATCTTTGAATCCAAATAATTAATTAAAGTTCTAACAAAATTATTCCAAAATAATATATTTTTAAAACCAATCTTTAACTTCTGTGATAACCTTTGATATAGCTATCTATCAAATAACATTGGTTAACCTAAAAATGATTTCAGCTAACTTCAGTATTGGAAATAAAATATAGAGTACAGTGTATTATAGAATTAATGTATAGTAACATCTCATTGTTATTTGTTCTAAAAAAGAAGATAATAATGGCAGCTATTTTGAACAGCGGCTAATGTTCTTAGAAAACTTCAAAATTTTACACTAAATTTGGAGAGTTGATACAGTAGGCGCATATCAAGAGGAAAATATGGTCATGAAGATTTGCCATTTTATGTATCTCAATAAAGAATACGCCAGAGCAAATACAGAAATATTGATACCAAATTTTCAGAACATTTTATGCCATTAATTTGTAGTAGGGTTTACAAATTACAAGGGAATTGCCTATTTACAAAATAAATTACAAGGTCCATATTATATGGCTATTTAAAAATGTTTCGTTATAAAAATGGATTTTGAACAAGAGTTTTCCATTATATTATTACCATTTAATTTGTTCTGTCACATACTGGAAGCATTAGTATGTTTGATTTATTGGGCAATTACAGCTGCTTTGGGTACAAATTGCCTATTAAAAATTTTCAGTTCCTAACCTATTTATATTTCCAATTAACTGTGTATAAAATTATCATTAAATAAGTGACGAGACGTTTAAATTATTTTTTTAACTGTGTCTTGTACCAAAGTGTTTTGTAAAACAAGAGTGTATTTCAGAAATAATAGTTTGAGTAAATTAAATGTTACCATAAACAAACCTAAAACTTATTTTATGACAAAAAGCTTAGAACATAACAATGATACAATTATTGGGTGGGCATTCAATCAGTGACGACTCGTGGTAACTATAGATGGAGGGCTATTAATTTGTAACAAAATTGTAACAAAATAGGTAAGACAATAACCTACCATGAGATATCAGGTAAATTATTTAATCTAAATTAAACAATGAACATTAAAAAAATACATATATCTATATAAATATTGTGTAGAGAATTGGTGTTTTTGTCTGCCCACATTTTGTAAGTGTAGAGGTATGTATGTAGGGGAAGTATATGATAGAGGTTTTTAGTATGTGAGAAAGTCCATGTGCAAGCAAGGGGGCTCATGCTCGGGAACAGAGGGGGGCCGCTGCCCCTCCTTATCTCTCAGGGAAAGGAAAAAATTTATATTAATAATTTATTATAGTCAGGTGTTTCTTATACTTCTTTTAAGAGCTGTGGTTCGGATTCCACGTAAAACTGTAGGTCCCGTCTTCATTAGCCTTAAGTGCAAAACAGTAGGACGTTAAACACCAAAAAAAAAAAAAAAACTTCTTTTAAGACAATTATTTAAAAGTCTGTATTATGTAGAAGTGGTTTAGAACTAAAAATGTTGTATACAGTTTTATTTGACGTATTATACTTATTTTTTACAAAAGTTCAAGTATGAATATTAGCATCGATCATGGAATAGAGTGAGTTCGCCTTGTTTGGTTCATTATTGGTGATATTCGTGTGTAAAATCAGTGTTCCGAAAATTAGTTTTTGTTTCAAATAACTCATAAACACTATATAGGGCGTAACAAAAGAATTTCCGGCCATCGAATTGATTCTACGTCTAATTAATTATGATAAATAAAACAAAATTTTATTTTAGAACTAGATTTGATCGTATTGAGTTTGATAATCTAGAAGACTACGGAGATAGAATACAATTCAATGCGATTTTCAAGCATTTTGGAGTAAAATACCCAAGGATATATTTTTTTCCTCAAAAGGTTAAAAATATCAGTCTCATATCTGTAATACGATTTAGTTTATTGGAAGATGAAACTATGAAATTATGGGAAAAGTCTGTGTCTTTTAAATATCATTTATTTAATAGAGTAAATTTAATTCCTTTGTCACAATTAGAAACATATTTCAGCAATTTACCTTGTAGAAACCTTATTTTTTATGAACTCTTTTCTGACTTTCAGTACAAAAACCCGTTACATAGTTTTCAAATCGACGTATTTTCAAAGCTTTTGGCATATACCTAATTGTACATAAATAAGTCAAAGATTTCATAGCTTCTTCACTCTTACAGATACTTTTAACTTTTTGAAACCAGATAAGCTTGTTCAGTTTTATGACCAAGAACTTTCTGCTGCAGCAACACAATATTGTGATAGTATGAAACTGACGTTAGCTATTCTTTAATGAACGAAATAGTTTGCTTCCTAAATCTAAGGAAGGTATTCAAAACAAAAATTATAAGCAACATTAAGAATTTAGCACATTATTTGCTAACTGAAAATAAATTTATTGCTTGCAGTGTCCTAATGTGTGTACCCTCTAATGTTTTTAACTTTTCCTGCAACTGTGGCCACAAGTTAAAGGTTTTTTCAAAACTTAAACTAATAAAATATTATTTAAGAAACTCGATGTCTCAGACTAGACTTTCTGGTCTTGGTATCTTGAGCATTGAACATGAAAAAGCTTGCAGATTAAGTTTGGTCCAATAAGTAAAAACATTTTTGGAAGTTAAGTGCCGACGAGGCTGGAATTACATTTATATCAGTGGCGGCGCGTCCATAAGGGCAGGTGGGGCTGAGCCCCACCAATAATTCAGAAAAAGAAAATATTAGTTCATTAAAATAAACACTGAATTAATATGAAAACATCGCGTGAATATGTAAAGCAAAAGCATGTTTGCGCGGCGACTGAGAGTAGAAACCAGGATGCCGGGGCTGATTTCAAACTAGCCCTAGCGATACAGCATGTAGCTTAGCATCAAGGATGGTTGACGTCACACAGACAGTTCCCCCTCCCTGCCGGCTCCCATATGTTCAATGTAAGTGTCTCTCGGGCTTAGCCCCGAGACAGTCTACGTGCAGTGACTAAGCATGTTGTGCGTTACATTCTTCCTTGGTGACATTCGCGTGTGTTTGTGTACAAGTGCAGTGGACTATTATCAGCATGATTTTATAAATAAAAGATTGGCTGTACCTTGAACGCATAGGATTAGATTTTAAAAATTTTTGTAATTAATGTTTTTGTAATTAAAATTAATTTTTATTTTGTTACCTACTCCTACTGTTATGTTTCAAAACTATAATATTTACTGTGGAAACTTGGGCCAAGGTCACAACTAGCCCACCCAGTTAAAATGACTGCACGCCGCCACTGATTTAGATGGCCTAATTATTTCGAACTTGTTATCTTTCATTGTAATAATATTGTATTGATTTTGTATTAAACAGTTTCTTTTATAAAAAATGCTTTCTGCATCAATTTTTGTTTAAAACCATACACTCTTCATAGTTATAATTTGCATAACTTATTTTCTCACAGGCAGTAAAAATAATAGATGGGGGGGGGTTGTAGTTTCTGCATTGGGGCATAAAAACATTAGTTACAAAACTGATGGATAAAGAAATGTTAAGCATATTTTTAATTCATAAATAGGTTAGGAATTCGAAAATTTATTGTAGTACCTCGTATTGTTGTGTTGCTACAACACATGAATTATCATGGAAGTTCATTTTTATAACCTTATGTAAATATATTGTTTGTTTTGTTGGGCTCCATGGGCGGCGATGTGTCTATAATTAGCTAATTCAAGTTAATTTTATAATGTTATTTTCTTATGTATTTTATGTAAATAATGTGTATATTAAGTTAAGTTACTCACAAAGCCCCTAACAAGTTAATAACCTCATAGTATCTTTTATTTATTAATTTGTTTGTAGTCTAGTATTGTTAACTATATTTTTTTTTTTAAGAACAAATAAATATATATTTCATATTTGTACTTGGAATAATTTATAAACTGCAGCTTGATCTTCCAGAGCTGATTTGTCGGATTCTGAAATCTTACCTATCAGAAAGATGTTTCAGAGTTAAACACAAAGGAGAGTACTCTGAATTGAAGAGTATTTCAGCGAGGAACAACAAGGAAGTGTCCTTGGACCTTTGCTCTACCTCTTGTATAGATAGAATCAATTAGAATGATGTGTAGAGAGGATAGTGCGAGACAGACGGAGTACCTATTCCACCACATTTCCCCTACCGAGGCTAGGCAGTGCTGCGTACAGTCAAGTTTATAGACGATGGCTTTATACACACCACATATACAACACAGCCACGCACGTCTGTACAGATTTGACAATGACTATATTTTTTTTACTATTTGACTGAGACTGAAGTTGGTGGGAGGCGGGCTTTCCTGACTATGTGCAGCCTGGTCGCCACTCTAAATGCGTTGTACTATACATCAGGGACATTGCTCAAGAAAATGATACAGTTACTGCGACCTTTATAGATGACAATTTTGGTGACCGGTAACGATGCGGAAGAGACAACACAGAATTTATGAAGAGTGATTGATACGATTTAGCTTTTGGATTAAAAAAAAATGGAGATTAAAATTAAATGAATCTAAGTCAACGTATGTTAATTTTACAAAACTACAAAAATCAATCCAATTCCTATTAAAATAAATTCCCATTTACTAATACTGCTAAATACTTGGGAATGCCACTCAATGCCAAGCTATACTGGAAGGAGCATGTCAAAAAGAAGAAGGTAGAATTAAAATTTAGGAAAATGTACTGGTTACTTGGGAGAAACTCTGAATCGGATCTACACAACAAACTGCTTCTCTATGAGCAAATTTTGAAACCAGTGTGGACTTATGTACAAAGAAGACAAATGTTAACACGATACAAATATTTCAGAATAATGTTAATGCACCATGTTCATCCGCAATGACAGTCTCGAGATGAACACAGTCGCAGAAGAAATCAAGAGGTAAGCAGAGAAGCACAAACACAGACTTCTACAACATGAGAATGTTGAAATGAGTTGTCTACTCAACTACTCTGGTGAGATGCGGCGTTTGAAGAGGATGAAGCCTTTAGATCTTAGTTAAGTGCATGTAATTAATTACACATGAACAGGGTGTATACTTATGAGGAGTGCATCAGTGGGTGATATTCCAGCAGTGAGAATCAATATGAAATAGGCTCTCTTGCTTAGTTGTAATTAAATATAAGAAGTAAAACAATTTGATCACACAGCTGAACCGCTGACGTGAGTTGAGCGAATTTCCAAAATGAATAATCTATGTTTTTGGGAAATTGGTCTACTCACGAAGGCGCTGAATAGCTGCCTCCATATACAAAATATATTAATAGAGATTATTTGCACTTCCACCTCCAGCCCCAGCTCATGTACCCGCAGCGGATAAGCTCGCTTTGAGAGTTTGCACCTCTACCTTGCCCCGGATTATGGCTGCTCTTTGCGTGTTGGCACATCGACCCTTCGACCGTTAGTGTTTGTGGACTGCTTCGCTTCACTCGCAGTGTACAAATCTATAACGTATTGTACTTTCAGGATACTTTATGGAATTTTACGTTTTGATCAATTTTTGGGGGAATCAGACAGGTTGTAAGGCCGTGTAAAAAAAAAATATGCAGAGTAATCTCCTGTATTAATTATTTTTGTTGATAAAACATAAAAAAGTTTCATTCTACGACAAAAAATCTAAAAAAAATTTTACTTCCAGTTGTCGGATTATTTTGGCTAACGAACTTGTCTGAGCGACTAAGAAAACCAACTTGCGTACCAAATTTAGAACAAATTGGATGTAAAATGCAAACACCCTGTATATACATGGTGATGTAAAAATTCCTCAACCCCTTCCTAATTTTAAACCTGTTACACTTATTAACTCCAAACTTTCAGGAAGTTACATTGGGCAAATTCTGCTCCTTTTAGAGGAATGAATAAATTTTACCCTTATTGGTTAATGGAGGGAGGGGGGGTTACAAGTAAAATGTTTGAAATAGTTACCTTTATTGTGTGACACCTAATTTTAAAGCCCTCATTGAGACACGGAAATTGGTGTAAAATAAACCCCTCTCCGATACCCCAATTCAAAATGGCGGAGCCAAGAAGTTCAGAAAAATGGATCAAAGGTTTTAAAAAAAAGTATCACACAATAAAGGTTACTATTTACAATTTTTGACTACTTAAAATTCACATAAGGCTAAATCAGGACTGAAGACGGACATAATAAGGTATGTAACCAAGTTTGATTACTCAATAACAGTTCCCGGAGGCAACATGCAGTAATGTATAAATTTTAAATTCATTCATACCCCTAAAAGGTGCAAAATTTGCCCAATATAACTGCCTGAAAGTTTGGAGTTAATATGTGTAAGAGGTTTAAAATTACGAAGGGGTTAAGGAACTTTTGCATTACCCTGTGTATATATGTAAATAACATTTTTAATGACACCCCGATATGTGTTCTGAGGACTAACATCGGAGTTCATTGCCTACTTTCGATCTTAGGTATTACATAAGAGTCACTGCAATAGCTCATGTTTTCTATGGAAATTCTTTAAATATATTTGTATTGGGGAAGCGATACAAATAAATAACATTACAAATCATTAATATACAAATCATTACAATCAGCATGTACGAAGCGAACAGAGTTAATGTCGAAGTATTTGTTTAATTACCATCGTATTGATGTCGAAATAGCCAGAAAATAGTTCTACATTAACCATTATATTATCTCCTTGGTCGTTTTAGTTTACTTCTAGGTGTGGGTAGTAAATAGCCTATGTGATTCATCAACTGAAAGTGGTTTTCCCAACCACAAACTATTATTTGCAACGTAGATGTGGTGTTTAAAGGCTCTGCCATCTCTGTACATACAATTAAAATTGAAGTGTCTGTCTGTCATTTCAAACTATAAGCTTTTATCTAAGCTCATATGGTTATTCATACATTAAAACCTAAACACCCATTTATAAATTTCTTGTCTGTCTGTTTGGCCGGGCTAATCTCCTGAGTGGCTGAACCAATTTTCATGAAATTTACATTAACACATAGAGGACTTTTCAGAGAATATTTTAGTCTACTTTTTATTGCGAACATATTTAAAATTCTTGTTTAAAATTTTTTTTAAATGCATTAGGAATTTTGTGGATAAATGTTGGGGATATTGTGTGTCTATATCGATCTATGTCTAACATTTTGTACAGTTCACAACTATCCGCAGATCCACTGCTTCTGTCCTAATCAATCATAATTTCAGTAAAATTAACACAATATATAATAATATGTTTGCATTGGCATCACCATAAATCACTGCAGGGGCAGAGCCCCTAGTATGGTATAAAATTGTTAAATTTACATCTATACAAATTAATGTTTCTATGTTTGTCTTCTATAGACTCAAAAGCTACTTTACAGGTTTCAATAAAAATTTCACAGTTTACCCTTATTGGGGCCGGAATCGTTTAGTCCTTAAAATTATTCTGTTTATTTAAATTTAAAGGGTAAAAATAGGGTAACTACCCTAAAACAATACACCTTTAATTCTAATGAAAATGAAGAGCTGAAATTCTGCACAACAAAACGATAACACTCGCATTTTGATTATTTGCCTCGAAGGGATTAAAACAGGAATACCAACATCTAAAACGACAAATATTAATTATTTTACTCCCAATGAAGCTGGAGAGCTGAAAATTGGTACTTTTATGCCATAAATATTACATGGAAAAAATAAACCCATTAGATTTTGGTCACCACCATCTAAGGGGTTAAAGGACATTAGTTTACCTGTTGGTGCACCTCAGTTTTTTCAAAATTTTAGCTGCAGAATTTTTGGAAATATAAATACTTTTTTAGCTCAAAATTCTTTAAAAAATGGTTTTGATATCGCTAATTAAAACTCTTTCGAATGCTAACTCGGCTCAACCTTATGATGAAATATTAATCTTTTGGGCAAACTTTGGCTCGAACAAAATTCACAATAAAATATTTATTCAGTTCTCATTGCTGGGACAATCGTGTTAGTGTTAGCACACTTTACAAGTATTAAATTTCATTTTGATAGGTTTATCCGTTCTGGGACAAACCAACTGTGACGGACGGACAAGTGATGCTATAAATATTTTTGCAACTATACAAAATTCTCTTAAGGCTCGGCAGGAGTGAAAAACTATTTCTGAGCTGACCGGAGCTCTCCAATTGGCAAAGTTGTACACTACTAGCATTGAGATTGTATGCATTTCATTCTTCCGCTTGCAAATATAGCTTTAAGACGGAATCTAGAGGGTTACAGACGTAACCCTGACTGTAAACGTACTGAAATGCGCATCGATGACAATGTATGTGAGTATATGTTATTAAACACAGATTTCTCTCACACATTCAAAATGAACGGATATATTATCTTTCTAGTATTCCTCCAAGAGCAACAAGTTGATGTGATAACCACCAAAGTGCAGAGTAAACACTCGGGTAACACAAATTCGGCGCGTACATGCTTCCATAAAGCAGATTTTTCCGTCATAAATTATCCAAATTTATTGAAATTACTTTTATTTTATAGGTAATTAAACTTCTAATATGGTGAGCTTTTTACATTTTTTATATTTGCATTATTGAATAAGAAAACATCTTTTATCATTTTTGAAGAAAACAAATCGCAAACTTTAATTTTGAGTTTAGTCAAAGAACAAATTTAGTTAAAAACAAATTTTTTTAACTAAATAATATCCACATTCAGACTGTCCTAACCTTTAAAATTACATATTCAGAATAATTTTCATGCTCATCTTATATGGTAGTTGAAATTCAAGATGGTAGCTGGGTCTGCCGAGCCTTAATGAAATTTATGGCTGGGTAGGTAGCTAGATTACTGCTTGGCAATTAGAACTACTTAACTTGTTGACATTTTTTCTGTAGATGAAATACGCGAAAGGACAATCTATGTATGTAAGTACCGTACTGTACTTATCGGTAATGAAATCTTTTAATTGATCTGAATCGAGAAGGCCTAGTCAGTTATGCCAAGCAGGTAATTAAATGAAATGCCTCATGACAATACAAGGCCTTTTTGATTTGTTCTCACAGAAATTGTCCTTAGATTAGTAGGTCAGCTGTTTGTAGGTCATTGGTATGACAACAAGTTAAGTCAGGCATTGTAAACAAATAAGGGGCATATTACACTACCAAAGTTTTTGTATAAGAAAACATATTACACCTGTCCATTTTCTTTGCTCAACTGGGTTATTAACTAGATATATTTTGGTCAGTTCAGATGATATAATATATCGAGAAATGTTAATTTGTTATGTTGCTGCATCAAGGGGTTATTTAACCATGGCTACCAAAGAAAAAGAGGAACAAACAAAAAAGATTATCGCTCCGACCACGGATACAAAGGAGAAAAATATTTGGCATAAAAACAACTATTATTAATGAAAGAATTACAGCTGGAAGATCGTGATTCCTATTATAGCGGTTTTTAAGATTTCAAAAAACAAATCTTTAAAAAACTTGTAAATATACTTTTACAGTAAAGTAAACATAATTAAAATCTTTTTAATGTTTTTCAAAATACGTAAACATAGGCTATACTGCCAACCACAATTTACAGATTGCAAAACATTTGTAATTTTGTTCTGAAGATTTTTGCCTTGCATCACAGTTTTTGTAGGCGTTAATGTGAATGTTCCACTAACATTATTCTTTTCCGTAATGTAAAATTAAAGTTTTCACAGCTTCAGCACTCGATGTCAATATCCCCATCACATTATAAATAAAAAAGAAGGAACACAAGTAATACATATGAAAACTGAAAAAAAACACTCTTAAATTTTGAAGTTAGGAGGCTACCTAAAAAATGTGTGCTTTATTTTGGTACTTTATTCTTATTCTTTTTTGAAAACCTTGGTCAAAATTTACAACATGTTTAAGATTGATATTTCACCCTCTTTTCAAAAAGCTTGATATTTTAACTTTTCCATCAATTTATATTTTGAGTGTTATCATGTATTTGAAGTTCCACACAGATGTACACCATAGCCAGGTATATAAATACATTACAAGAGAAACACACAATTTAACCATTCCAAAACATAGACTTTCTCAAATTTCAAAGTCACCAGCAGCTTCTGGGGCCATCCTGCACAACTGTCTTCCAAATAAACTTAAGGCAATGACAGAGGGAGAGGCATTTCAAAATGAGATGTTAAGCTACTTGAAGCAGTGTATTTTTTATTCTATAAAAGAATTCATGGGAATTCCATCTGTTGAATGAAGGTGTTTTCGTTTTTGAATGTTTGTTATGAAATTAGTTCGTCAAAGAATCGTCAAATTTCTTTTATGGAAAATCTTTGATCAAAGAAATGTATTTAAGAAAAATACAGCTGTGCGGTGGTAAATTTGAAAGTGGGAACATTTAAAGGGTAAAACTTTTAAAGAATTAAAGGTCTCAGAGAACTATTTCAACTACAAAGTAAACTCTTGTATTGTTGAATTTATTGACAGTAGTGTCGGAAGCAAATTAAACTAATTGGGTAAAACAGTATTCCTACAGAATTTGTTTAATAAATCATTTCACTGACTAACTCACGACATATTTTGTAATTTTTCTACAACATTCGCATTACATTTTTTTTTTCTATTGCAAAACATTTCTGCCTCCTCTACAGTCATACTCCTTACATTACCATCCATGAAAGACAAAGAAAGCAGAAGTATTTCAGTATGTTACATGAGTACAATAGATTTAATTCAAAATAATCATTATTTGCTAAGTGCTAGGTGTAAATTGAGTTTTATCTTCATTTTTTAGTGCTGAAAATATAAAAATTAATCTATATATATATATATAAACAAATCCACTGACTCACTGATCACGATTTCTCAAAAACTACTGAACGGATTGGAACGAAATTTGGTATGTAGCTTCCTCTAGGGCCTTAGGTGCTCACTAAGGAAGGTTTTCAAAAAATTCGAAATTTTAGGGGGTCAAAGTTAATAAATCACGATTTCTCTAAAATAACTGAACGGATTGGTATGAAATTTGGTATGTAGCTTCCTCTAGGGCCGTAGGTGCTGATAAAAAAGGGTTTCAAAAAATTCGAAATCTTAGGAGGGGTTTGGGGGTCAATGTTACTAAATCACGATTTCTACAAAACCACTGAACAGATTGGAACAAAATTTGGTATTTAGCTTCCTCTAGGTGCTTTATAAGAAAGGTTTTCAAAAAATTTGAAATTTTAAAGGAGGTTTTGGGGGGTAAAATTTACTAAAAAAAAAAAACACCGAACGAATTGGAATGAAATTTGGTATATAGCTTCCTCTAGGGCCATAGGTGCTCACTAAGAAAGGGTTTAACAAATTTCGAAATTTTAGGGGAGGTTTGGGGGTTAAAAGTTACTAAAAATCCCCATAAGAAATATATAGTATAATATATTTATTGATATAATATATTTTTTGATTTGTCATATATTGATTAATATACATTTAACTTTGATTTGTCTATCCGTGCAAAGCCGGATCGGGCCAGCTAGTATAGTATAAATTAACATTAGTATTAAATTCTCGCTCGATGTTGTAAATTGTTTATAATTAAAGATCTACGAAGATCTTCACTACACATGAATAACTCACCTAACAAGAAAGGCAGGTGCACATAATTTTTCAAGTAATTTTTTTAAGAAACTTACACAAATTTTAAATGTATTTCTGGAAGCGTGGACCTTTAAATGGTTTCTGGTAATTGTAACAATACATTTTCTTTTTTGAATTTATAAATCACCGTTTATTTTGAATTAAAAGATGCACGGCTTTCCATTGTAATTGAGTGGAGTCTTTTTTCACAAAACGCGCATTAAAAGATCCTAAATCAAAGAATAAATCCAGCAGGATTACTAAAATTCACAGAAAACTCAAAACACTTTTTCATAATTAATTTTAAAATTACTATTCGTGGTGGGTATTTCCGTTAATATTAATACGTGGAGAAACAGCTGTTTGTTTAGTATGCAAAGAATCGCCTCAGTTTTTAAAAACAAAATCAGACGATTTTATTCATTAAGAAAATACATTTTTTGTCGCTAATTAATTAGGCTAATGTTAATCTTATGGAAAATAATTAAATCGTGACACCTGTTTTAACCAAAAATACTTCCTGAACCAGGTACTAGGGCTGGATAATAATAATACATGCATGTTTTTGTTTACGTTTAATTCAGGACTCTCTTTATGAACTAACTCGGTGTTTTACAGCGAATGGTCTAAAGTTAAATGGTAAAAAAAATACAAATAGTCCACTTTAAACCAATAGGCAGGCATATGCAATCAGAATTGAATATATATTTTGGAAATGAATCGATGGAGTTGTCAAAATCGATTAAATTTCTAGGAATTCAAATTGATTCAAATTTAAAGTGGAGTAGTTATATCAAAATTCTAGCTAAAATGTTACATTTAGCATGCTTTCAAATGTTAGTTTTGCATGATGTGATAGACAAGAAGACAAAAGTAATGATGTACCATGCTGTGTTTGTTTCGGTTGTACAGTTTGGAATTGAAATTTGGGGTAGTTCAAGTAAAGCAGGAGAATTATTTAAAGTACAGAAAAATATTTAAGAATTATGACTTTTTTCAGATACAGAACATCTTGTAAGGGATTATTTAAAGAGTTGTGTATTTTAACCTTACTCTCACTAGGTATATTTAATATATTAAGGTGTTTAATATTTGTTAAGCAAAACTAAGATATGCTTATTTAATGCAGCATATTCATCATTATAACACGAGGCAAAAGTGTAATTTTCAGCTCCCCCTTCATAGACTGAGTTTATTTAAATCAATACCACATTATTATGGAAAGAAACTTTATAATAAGTTGCCTATTGAACTTAAAAATAATAATACTTTTAAAAATAGAGTAACTGATTATTTAATAAATAAGGCCTATTGTAATTTTAAGGATTATTTTGTAATGTAGATGTTTATGTTGTGTGTTAGTAGGTATTAGATTTGTTTTTAAATTTGACAATGTCACCGGGTAATTTTAAGGATTATTTTGTAATGTAGATGTAAGTTTATGTTGTGTGTTAGTATTAGGTTTTTTTTAAATTTGACAATGTCACCTGTTTTCCAACTCTTGCTGGTTTGTAAAATGTACTTGTGACATTAAAGAAATTTTAATTTTAATTTGTTTGTGTTATGAAACATGTTTTAAAGTGTTAACGACCTGAAGATGAATGCATGGATGATATGAAACCGCAGTAGTATAAATTACCAATAAATAGATCACTCGATGGACAAATTATACGGAGTTTATTAACCTATTCCATTCAATTTAGTAATTCAGCGGATTTTCCACAGCGAAATTAAAACAACCAACTGAAAGAACTGAGGTATCGCTTCTCTAATGGTAGGTTATTGTCTTTTCTGTTTCATTATAACAACTACAATTACGATAATTATAACTGCTGCCATTAACTCGAAGACAAAACTACAAGGTTATCTCGGCCTAAGTTATGTATTTACAATATTCCTGGTAAATAGTATGGCTTAACGGAACAGATAATGAAGTTCATGGCTGTCGCATATTTCAAAAAATTTTATAATAAATTCATAACTGTTTTTACCTTCTTCCTCCTGTTGCGAGTATCGGTTAACGGACAGAACGCCCATTTCACAGCAGCCGCCAGGCCCCATTTTCCTTCTCCAATCATGGCTCTGATGAAGCGCTTAGCCAAAGCAGTATTCCTGTGGTTGTCAAACTCGAGTATTAAACGATTCAATCCCGGTTTTTCTTTCCTTATCTCCATGTCTACGAAACCTTCCGTGCAAGCTCTTAATTCCTGAAAGCCAAGTTTTAGGTTAGAATAAAGATGTTGAAATGTTTTGAAACACTTTCGCCTACAAATAAATGCTTGTAAACATCTAAAGCAAGCGAAAAAAAATGTTTTGTTTAGTGCAAATGTTTGTCCGCAATAGAATAGGTATTCAGTAAGTTTAAACATTTTAAAGATTTTTATAATTTTTGTTATTTGAAACGTTGACTACTTTCTTATGTTTTTTGACCACTGTTTCCTGATTTTGCAATGCTGTAAGGTTACAAAAATGAAAATGTATACAGGAACTCTGTATCAATACTTTTGGGTATTGTTTCTAGACCAGAGACAATAACATTATTATAATGCGTAATAATAAATAGTTTAGTCGAAAACCGCCATTTTGATTTTTCGCTTGTCAATTTTTATCTCGGATAGCTATACCAAATTGAAATTTCACATAAGGTTTTCAACCTTAAACACGGAACCACAAAAACTATCATTCCATTCGGAACCATCCAATCCAAAAGGGCGAGCGTTTGAATATTTTGTTTTGCCCATAACTCAGTAACTTTTGAATAACAGCAATCTTGTTTGTCATCAAGATGTGTTTTTTTTTATTTCAATTGAATGTTTTGTAAAATTAATGGTTTTCAAGACATTCAACAACTAAACGACCGCCATTTTGAATTGGGTGGTTGGAAGAAATTTTTTTTTGTAGTTTTCTTTTATGCAAATATTTCAACTTAATCAATCCGTTTTTTAAATAAAAAATTGTAATTTAAAAAAGCGATTAACCAAATCTTTAGTAAAATTAATACCTGTTTTCAACATCAAATTTAAACTTGAACTGGACACGAGAAAGAAACGCTATATAAATAATAAAATGAACAAAGTTTCATATATAAAAACGTTTAATACTCAAATGAGTTTCGACTAAACTATCACCATCAGTGGCGGTTACAGTACAGTTACAAATACAGTAAGTTGTAAGTTTGAAACTGTCACTTGGTCATCGAAACTGGTTTGAATATACAGTAATGAGAAATTGTCTTCAATTTAGTATTTCCAAAAAATTCTATATTAGACCTAAACCTTTAAAACGGCCATTTTGAAATAAGCAAAAAAATCTATTCAACTAAATTTCAATATTAACAATTTCTACATCTAAACTCTGGAATCAACCTTCAGTGCTGAATACTTACGACCTCGATTTGTTCAGCCAAGTTTTCCTCTACATTGTACACCTCCAGCCTGGTATTGTCGCTGCTCAACGCCACCCCGACCCTGTGACCGGGTCTGATGTACGTATTGTTCAACACTTCAACCGCGTTGTGCGCATTCTGAAAATAAGTATACGTTACGAAACAGTACCCTCGATTCTCTCCGGAAAAGTTCACCATGAGTCTGATCTGGTAGACTTGCCCCGCCTTGGAAGCGAAATAGAAAATCTCGTCTTCCATACAATCGCGCGGTAGTTTACCTATGAACACTTCCGCGCCCTTCAGGCTGAGCCGTTTCGACGCCAGGAAATGCGGCGGCCCGCAGATCCTCTGCCCGTTCGTTTGCACGATTTCGTAACCGGTTATGGTCGAGAATTCCAATAACATTTCCGAATTCCGTTTGCTCAGTTCGTCGAAAGAAGCCATTGAAGTGGAAAACGAATACATTTTTCTCAATCCGAGTGATTTGAAAGCTACTAGAAACACGACCACACGCGAAGAAAACTCCTGGAAGAATGAAAGAGAAGCGTGGTTGTCGGTCGAGATTCGGGATGGAAAAAAGTAACGTCTTCATTTC
>JAGFPH010000064.1:1168608-1212492 GCA_018207615.1 Philaenus spumarius
TTCAAACAGACCAATCAGAATCCTTTGGTAACCTGAAAATAAAACAAATCTGGACAAAATCTCAGCCAATGCCCCCACCTACAGTGATTTTGTGGCGCGTGTCCCAACTACCCCTCCCGTGATTCACGGAACACGAGCCTGTTTTAACCGTTATTATTTTAAAAGTGTGCTGGAGTGGCGGCCATCTTTTATTTTTATCCCGTAAGAGCAATGTTAAATTTAAAACCATTTACAGTATTTCCAAATTTTGAAATTAACACTTACAACAATTTTGAAATTAGTGGTAACAGTACAGATTGTTCGACGCCAAAAGTTGTTAAACATTGGAGGAATTAACATATTATGTTACCGGTACAAACTTAATTTTTCAAGTGTGACAATTTATAGTTTTGTTACTTAGTTCCTCTGTATTATGGGTTTAAAAAATTAACAAAAACAGTATTTTTGTTGATTTTATAATGTTATTTATTTGGCTAAACAATGTTTTGTTTTTGTTAAGAGCGTTTTCGTTGGTTCAAAACGTTTCCATAAAAAAATATTTTTAGCTCAGATAGAGTATTTTTTAAACTTTATACCTCCCTAACTTTCAAACGGTTAGTCGTATAAAAAAAAATCTTAAAATAACTTTTAAAATTCGAAATCATCATAAAATACAGTGTGTTCCGTGATAAATTCAAAAGTTGACCGTCATATTGGAAAATGGCGGCCATTTACAAATATTTTAACTACATATTTTTTATTTCTTAAAAGACAAGGATTTATAGTTTACCAATGACGCCCCATTCAAAAAAGAGACTGCAGCAGTGGTAATTATGATTTGAATTGGGGGGGGGGGGGGGGGGATGAATCTAGAAGGGGACACCCCCGGGGGGTCTGGGTTTCAAAACCGGGAGGGTCCGGGGGGGAAATATTTTGGGGATTTATGCTTTTAAAAATTTGATTTTAGCGACTGTATGCTTAGATTTTTTAAAACATTATAACACTTATGAATAATAGAACTGTTTGAACACGTGCCTCTCCGCTCACCCCTCCCCCACCCAACAACAGAATTAATTGTCTTCCCACCCAGTCGGTGGTGTGTGTATTGTAACCAAAAGCATACGCAAGTGAGCGACACTAGTCCCACTTTTGTGGCTTGCAGTTAGATTGCTGCGATTTTTTGCTACTTTAAATTACTACGTTAAAGTTATTATTATGTTTCTTTTGCTGAACCGTACTATATAAAAAAACTACTGTATTTTAAAAGTTGTAGAATTTATTTTGAAACAATTAGTATTTTTTTGATTATTATTAGTCTTTGGATGGTGACTGATCACTCTGACCATCCCCTTATTTACGTCACTGCCCTGTAGCCTATATATAAGTATACTAGGGGCTCTGCCCCTGCACGCTTCGCGTCCCAACCCCACCTCGGCCTTCAGCCTCAATGGCTGCTTCGCTTCGCTCGCAGTTGGAAAATTCGCTAAAGAATCTCGTTAATCTTTGGCTCGTTTATACATAGGTGACCGAGCATAAATCAGCTGTTTTATTTGGCAGGGGACTCAAACTCATTAAGCATTATCTCCATAATATTAACATGGGAAATTTGAAGGATTGTGTGCCGGAGCTCCTTCTCGGGTGAATAGCGGCTGAACGGATGATTGGATCTTAAATTTGATGCAAAATCGTTAGTTTGAAATTAAATTTTCTACAACTTTTGTATTTAACATTTTTTTCTATCTCTTACCGTTTTCTTGCTAAATGCGCTCAAAGTGGGAAAATGAAGAAATTCAAAAAATCGAAAAAATCGTTCCCGCCCAAAAGGTGCTTCCAAAATTAAAAAAAGTTAAATTCTGGCAATTTTCCCTAAAGTTTCTTGTCGAGAGCTTTAATTCAAGTATAAGGTTTGATGGGGCTCCGTTTACGGGAAGTGCCTAATAATTAATGTTAGTGAATGAGTGAAATCGTCTAGCTTTAAGGACGTTGGGCGGAGCCTCCCTTCTCGGATGAATAGTGGTTAAATGGATGATTGGATCTTGAATCTGACGGAAAATTTCTTCTTTAAAATTTAATTTTCTACAACTTTTGTATTTAACATTTTTTGCAATCTCTTACCGTTTTCTTACAAAACGCGTTCAAAGTAAAAACAATGAAAAAATTTAAAAAATCAATCTTTCCCGCCCAAAAGGTGTTTGCAAAATTAAAAAATGTTAACTTCTGGCAATTTTCCCAAAATTTTCTCGTCGAGAGCTTTAATTCAAGTATAAGGTTGAAGGGAGTCCGATTACGGGAAGTGCCTAATAATTAAAGTCAGTAAACAGTGAAACCGTCTAGCTTTAAGAACGTTGGGCGGAGCTTATTCCCTTCTCGGATGAATAGTGGCTAAATGGATGATTGGATCTTAAATCTGATGAAAAATCGTTAGTCTGAAATAAAATTTTCTACAACTTTTGTATTTAATATTTTTTGCTATCTCTTACCGTTTTCTTACTAAACGCACTCAAAGTGGAAAAATGAAAAAATTTTAAAAAATTGAAAAAATCTTTCCCGCCCAAAAGGTGCTTCCAAAATTAAAAAATGTTAACTTCTGGCAATTTTCCCAAAAGTTTCTCGTCGAGAGCTTTAATTCAAGTATAAGGTTGAGGGGGGTCCGATTACGGGAAGTGCCTAATAATTAATGTCAATGAATCAGTGTTACAGTCTAGCTTTATATAAGTAGATGTGCTCGCACTCTAACGGCTTCATTTTACGTCCAAATTTGGTACACGCCTTGGTTTTCTAAGTAGCTCGGACGAGTTCGTTAGCAAAAAAACAATTTAAAGAAAAATCCAACGTTGTATCACTTTTTATCACTTAGTCAAGAATAACGGAGAAAATGCAATAATTTTGGCTGAAAGTAGTTTCCACGATTACTTTCCTTGAAAGTAGCAATTACCGAAAACCACTTTCAATCAGAATTATTGCATTTTCTCAGTTACCCTTGCTCGATGATTAAAGGAGACAAACCGTTGGATTTGTTTTTAAATTGTCTACAGTTTTTCTTAAAATCTTTATATTTTCAGACATTTAACTTTGAAAATGTTTAAGGGCAGTCATCTTGAAACGGATAACTTCAGCAACATAAAATGTAAACCAATGTGATAAACTTCATTGCTGAGTTTGATGAATTTATCTTAAACAGTTCGTGAGATAATTTTGATTTTCAAAGACACACAGACAGACAGACAACTTGTAAACTAAGCAAGGTAGGACACACGTTATACTGCTGAATAACTCGGTAAAGTTTGGTAGAATGGTTGCGAGTCACCCTGTATAAAGGCGAAAACCCTGAGCGGCCATAGTCGCTTACAAACACGAGCATTCCAGATGTCTCTAAATACTGTATTACCAAGCACATTCAAACTATGCAGAAACGCCAACACCATATCAACACGTCATATCTATATCAACACCCAGAATCGTTTGAATGCGATTCGGTAGCGAAACCTCTGACGGCCATACTTCATGTTTTCACACTCCGAAAGAAAGCGTTTAAGGGTCGGCTCTAGTAAAACAGAAAGCAACCTGCGACCAGGGCCTGCGACTCCCTATAGCGGCGGTAGGTTACGCGGACATTGATCCATTTAAAACCCGCAATTATTCAAATAGCGTTTTTTTTTAATACCAAACTCTTGGGGACAAAATTTTTCATCCGAATGGCTTGGTAATTTTTCGCTTTTTTTATAGTTACCACGTAAAAAATATTTAAAATCACCCTACAGCGGCGGTAGGTTACACGGACATTGCTCAGCCTAAATCCATTTAAAACCCGCAATTAATTGTTCAAATAGCGTTTAAAAAAAAATACCAAACTCTTGGAGACGAAATTCTTCATGCGAATGGCTTGGTAGTTTTTTGCTATAATTAATAGTGACAACATAAAAAAATATTAAAAATCAATGTTTTAAATTGATTAATATCAATGTTTAAATATTAAACAAAATATTTTTCTTAGTTTTGAAAAAGCCATTTGCATGCATATTGACCATAGATTTAAAATGACATATCGTTTATAATTTTCCGATCAAAAATAAAGGAAAAATTTGGATTTTAATTTAACATAGGTGTTATGGAGTGTCAGCCAACATGGCCGACAGCTAGAGCCGACCCTTAATGAAAAGAAATTTAGAACAGTATGGACAAATTGGCGGGATACCAAACCGCATTAGAAACACGTGGGTTAGCATGGAACCACTACCTCTTCTCGTCGGCTTCGGCGGTCTGAAGAGTGAAGATGTCCGTGGACGGATCGTATCTTCAATTTCTTTGAGTTTATTATTCTGTATCACTGCCCACTCTTCTTCCCACTACCTGAATAAAGCTTGTTTAAAAGTATACACTACAAGCGTGTCGGATGACATTACATACCCCCACGATGTCACACCAAGAAATTATGTTTATTTTCAGCTACGGGAAAAATAAAATAACTGTTTTATTTGTAATTACAAAATTAACTTTTTTTGTTTCCTAAAATTGTTTAGCGGTTTCAGAAATATTTGGCGTTAAAAAAAAGTTTAATATGCCATACAAAAGAACGCTCTAGAATAAGGGTAAAAGGTTATGTAGCACCAAATTTGAGATCAATATCTTTTCTATTTCCAAAGATATAAAGTGTTTGAAAAAAAATGGCGAATAGTTAGAACACTAAGCATTTCCGGACTTATCTTTATTGCAACTTTTTTTCTTATTTTAAATAGCTTGGTTAAAATAGCAAGATGAAATTTGGAACAATAGCCTCTAGACACTCTGTATAGAATCTACTTAGGCTAGGTACTTTAAAAGAAAAGAAATCTGTTTAAGGTCTTATCAAAAGCGTAGAGAACAATTTTTGTGTGTGGTGGAAGGTGGCGCCAAATATTGTAGTACAGGGGCGGATCTACGGCAATCTTCAGGGGGGGGGCGCACTTTCCCCGATGTAAGGGGGGGGGGTATAAATATTAGCTATTGTATTATGTTGCTACAAATTATGCTCCTGCACGTATTTGCATCGTACGTTTATTTGCATCAGTTTCATAGACTCATTTCTTAATTCTTTTTCTGCCCATTGATTGTTTCTTAATTTAACTGTACAGTTGGCCAACGTCCGCACGTTGCGGCAGCGGGGGTGGAGCAAATTATTGTACTCGTTTGCAGCAGAATTTGTAGTCAATAATCAATATCCTTTTAAAATTCCTTGAATCTTCTAAATATAAATTAGTATAGGGCATTCAAATAAAAATACATTTTTAAATAAAAAATGTTTATTGGCTAAAATAATTATTTAGTAACTTAGACTTAAACTGTAAGTATAGGTCCTATACTTACATACATGGTATGGTCCTTATTTAAGTATCATTCGGGTTTTAACTATTTTTCAAATAAATTTGGATTACACTATAGTTTAACGTTTGGAGTTCTTAGTTCTTCCAGGTTTAACATTCTGAAAAAGCTATTCTAACATTAACAACTCAAGTTTTTAAAGTTACTTTTTTAAACAATAAATCAGATTTTCTTGATTTTTTATGTGCAAACCTGTTTATTACATTATCCACGTTTACGTTAATGTCTTTGTGAACATGGAGAAGGGCAAGTCCTGTGAGCCTTTCCTGGGTCATCCGCGTCCTCATCCATGTTTTTAACCTACGCAGCGTTGAAAAGCTTCTTTCTGCTGTAGCAATTGAAATAGGCAATGTAGCAAGTATCTGTAGTAGTAGTTTTATCGTTGGGTAAGCGTTACCATCACATTGTTCGTAAGCAGTTATGGCCTTCGTCAAAAGTTTGTAGCTATCATATGTTGTACTTTTCTTTAATGAAACTACTTCGTTAATCAGTTTTAAAGCCATTGTATTTTTATCTTGAAATACGAGATTTGAAAAATGTTAACAGATTGTGTCCACCGATTTACTTAAACCTTTTATATCTGCAAATTTATCTAGATTGGTGGGGATCAAATCGTTTAAGGAAAAACATTTGACAGACTCATCTTTAAACCTATCTCTTAGGTCAGTTAACACATGATCAAGTATAGGTATGTATATAGATTTTTCCCAGTACCCTTTTACATCATCTGATTCACCATCACTGCTGTAGTTAGGCCTGTTTCGTTGTTTCTTGACTATCCGGGGAATCTTAATTTCAATGTCGAGATCTTCCATCACTTTTACCGCACCTTCATATATTCTTGAAAAGAATTCTTCTGAATTCGATCGCTTGTCCTCAATAGTAGCTATAGCTTGATTTATTTTTTGCTTAGATCTGCAAATATCCACTTCTTCACCTTGTAGAAATTTGCTTAAAATTACTGTGCTACTTAGAATGTCACTAAGACTATGGATCGTCAATACAAATTCACAGTTTGTAATTGAATTAAGTAAACACTTTGCTTTTGAAGTAGTGGCACAATCGTTCCAGCTTGAAATTGCGGTAAGAGCCTCAGCAATTTTTGGCAAATCTTCTTGGAATTCCATTATAGCTTCGTGCCTTTGGACCCAACGGGTTTCACAATAACTTTTTATCTTATGTTCTAAAGTCTTTTTTAGTACGTGAGTTCGTTTTGCTGACATATTGAAAAAAGAAGTTACTTCTTTTACTATTCCAATTGCATTTCTCACACTTTGTACTTTGCTACATTTGGAGACTGACAAATTTAAACAGTGGTTTTTGCATACACAGAGTATACTGTTTTTTGCTTCTTTTTGAATTTCTGATACAGCACCTCGCATGTCACAAATGTTGACACTGCACCCGTCACACCCAATACCTGCGCATTTTTCCAAGTTCAGTCCTAGTTCATGTAAACACTTTAGTACAGATTTTCCTAATACTATTCCCGTAATGACTGGTTCTTCGGAAATGTCAGAAGTAGAATAGTTTAGCGCATGAAGATCAAAAAAGCCAACAAAATCTTCTCTTACTTTATTTTCATGTATGTAACGTATGGAAATGCTCAACTGAGAAACATGAGCAGCATCAGTAGTTTCATCGAACATAACAGAATAATACTCTGCAAGACTAGAATTAGAACTTGGAATAGGCCTATGTTTTAATAACGTATTATAAAAGGTATTTCTGTATTTTTTCTGTATTTCTGTATATTGTTTTATACAAGTTTTGATAACAGTAAGAATCGGGCACAAAAGTTTAATTTTGAATTAATTTTGGTTTGTTAAGAAAATATATTTTAAACGCGTCCAGGGGGGGCGCGCGCCCCCCGCGCCCCCTGGGTAGATCCGCCACTGTTGTAGTATTTGTAGTGTGTGCAAAAGTAACCAATTTCATGGCCTACCTCAACTAGAAGAAAACGGGACACGTGTACATAAATATTAGGCTATTAGCCGATAAATAAACATTGGCGTTTAATCTCCAAATTCATAGCAGAACATCTTCGATGTTTTTAGAAAGACTTTCAAAGACGAGAGAACGGGGCGAGGACTGGTCCCCTTTCTTCTTTCGCGAGGTAGGTCAGTTTTTACCTATTCGTTTCAGTTTTTAAGCTAGAGCAGTGGGCAACCATTTGTCTCTTTATATATGAAAAATAAATTGACAATATTTTCGGATTTTATATTACCGTATTTTACAAAATGCTCTGGAATTTAAAGTTTTTAAATCATATCTTATCCTTGATAAAATTCGTTACAGTGAGGCGAATGTTGAAACTGTCATGGGCATGCGCACTGCGCAGCGTTAAAGAGAAGGTTTGCTTTTACGCGGGACAGGTGCTAGGGGAACAACCACCAACCACCTTAGTTGGTTTATGTCTCCTCTCTTCTACCTCTCCTCCTAAGCGCAACGAGAGTTTCATCACGGTCTGTACAAAATAATTCGATAAAGCAGCTGATGAGAGTTGAGAGAATTTACAAAATTAAGTTTATACAAATAAATAACTAATGAGCTTGACTTGTGCGAAAGTAACTAGATAAAATAAAACCTGAACACATAATCTCACAATAAATACGTTTACTAACCTCAAACGCGTTTCAACGACAATGTCACCATCCTCAGTTATGCACGGGCTACAGTAACCAAACTATAACCAATCTGAACTAACTATAACCAAACGATTAGTTATAGTTTGGTTACTGTAGCCCTGAGGATGGCGACATTGTCGTTGAAACGCGTTTTGAGTTTAGTAAACGTATTTATGGTGATATTTTGTGTTCAGGTTTTGTTTTAGTTTATATGTTTTAGGGTTTCAACCAACCATTGGTGTACTACTGGGAAATTAGTCTACTCACGAAGGCGATGACTAGCTGCGTGTACGAAATATATTGGAATTTGTTTCCACATCACCCTCTGTCCTTGAGACCTCGGATTATTGACTGCTACGCTTCGCTTAGCGGGTTTTTAATGGCATTTTACGTTTCGATCAATTTATCTAATACATTTATTTCTTTAGATAAAACCCCCAAAAACGTTTCATTCTAGTACGAATTTTTTAATAACGAACTTCGTGAGTTTGCACCCCGGCCGTTGGACTCGGATCAGAAGCTGCCCCCACGGTAAAATCCCCCACGAGGATTGGAACCGGGTACTTTTATGCTATTTTACGTTTTGATCGATTTTGAGGGAACCAGACGGGCTATAAGGTCGTGTAAAAATCAAAATGTGCTGAATAATCTCCTTTATTTATTTTTTTTTATGTAAAACCCCCAAAAAGTCTCATTTCAGTACGAAAACTCTTAAACAAAATTTTATTTCTCTTTGTTGGATTTTGTTGGCTGACAAACTCGTCCAAGCTTCTTGGAAAACCAACGTGTGTACCAAATCGGACTTAAAATGCGGCTGTTAGAGTGCGAACACAGCTATACATTTATATACAAAGTTTTTAATGACACACCAAAACGAGTTCTGGGGACCATGATCGGTGCTCATTTATTACTCTCGACCTTATCTCTCATCCATAAGAGTCACCGCAATAGCTCATTTTTCCTATGGAAAATCGTTAATAAAGAAGCCACGCATATCAGTAATACTTTTTAGAGAAATATAGAAAATCTTGGAAATTAAAAGAGCTGATGACGCGCAAAACGCCTTGTCGTGTAATTTTTTTCGGCTAATCTCGATTCACGATCGGATACATTCGGGTTTCATCCCTCTCTCTCTCTCATTCTATGGTTGCTAAGAGGTACGCGCGACGCTCTTTCTTGGCCCCTGGGATATCGCGCGAAAACCTAGTTTCTACCCCCTCCATAAATGACGTGTTTCTGTTACTCCCTTCTCAGCACTCGGTACAGTCACAACTGATTTTTTACACTAACGTTAGTAACGTTTTTTGACCGGAAGTAACGATTTTTTAACGATATTTCTTACTATAGAACTAATCGTTTTGGGGTTTTTTTCTAAAAAATAAATATTGAATATAATTCTGCATTATGTTTTTTTTTTGGGGGGCTGGCTTTACGCAACTTTAGAGCGCGTGTGTAGCGCGCACTTCTTCCATTGTCTACACTGTCACAGCGCAAAGATGCCGCGTTTCTAGATACAACTGCAAACAAAATAAACCTTCCATTCCAATATTATTTCCTGCGAGGTAGCGTTATACTCATTTCATTTACTTGTATTTCCTTTTAACGTTTTATTTCAGGTTCTAATAATATGCAAACTTGCATTTTCCAACCGGAAATTGTATTAAATTAATGAACGATTTCCTGTTGCTGCCGAGGACATCCAGCTGACTTTCCTCTTAACCTATAAATAGATTTCGTCCTCAGAGGCTATGAAGTGTTCATTAAACCCATTTGTGAAAATTTCCAGCATGTACAAAACTTACAATATAATACAATACGAAATAGTTTGTTTTCTCCGTTTATATAATAATTCGACCATGCAGCTGAACCGCTGACGTAAGTTTAGGCCTATACGTAATAGGGTTTCAACCAACTATTTGGAAAATTGGTCTACTCAGGAAGGAGTTGAATAGTACGAAATAAATTAGTAAAATTTCTTTGCACCTCAGTCTGCAGCCCCAGCTCACGTGCTGCTTCGCTTCGCTCGCAGAGGTCAAACTCGCGTTTTATGGTATTTTACTTTTAGGTTGATTTTAGGGGAACCCCACGGTAAAATCCCCCACGTGTTTCGATAGATTTTGGGGGACCAGACGGGCTATAAGGTTATGTAAAAAACGAAATGCGCAGAATAATCTTCTATAAACATTTTTTTAGATAAAACCCAAAAAGTTACGAAAAATTGTTTCCTGTCAAAGAATGTGCATCCGGTTGTTTTATTTTTGGAAAGCGAACATATATATATATATTATATACGAAATGTTAATGACACCCCAAAACTTGTTCTGGGGACGACGATCGGTGCTCATTCTCCAACCTTAGGTCTCACCATAAGAGTCACTGCAATAGCTCATCTTTCCTATCGAAATTCGCTAATAACCCTGGAATAATTAATCATAATTTCATCACGCAGCTGAACAACTGACGTGAGTTGAGCGAATTTCTAAAATTAAGCTGCTCACGAGGGCTCTGAATAGCTGCCTGTGTGTATCCAATATATTAGTAGAATTGGTTCCCACCACAGCTTCCAGCCCCGGCTCACGTGCTGCTGTGTCCGCTCGCTTGTTCGACCTTGTGACCTCGGATTATGAACTGCTTCGCTTCGCTCGCAGCGGATAAACTCGCTTCATGAGTTAAACAATACAGGGTAATTTTACGGTATTTTACTTTTCGTTTCGATCGATTTTGGGGGAACCAGACGAGCTATAAGGTCATGTACAAATAAAATATGCAGAATAATCTCCTACATTTATTTTTTTAGAAAAACACCAAAAGTTTCATTTTAGTAGTATGAAGAATCACCAACAAAATTTACTTCCGTTCAAAAAACGTACTCCCGGTTGTTGGATGTTTTTGCTAACGAACGTGTCCGACCATCATAGACAACTAACGTGTTCAGCAAATTTGGTCCAAATTAGAGTGCGAACACACATTATTTACATGATCGCAAGCGCGGTCCCAGGGGGGGGGGGGGCAAGGGGGCCAACCCCCCAATATCTTGAATAATTAATATTTTATATTAATATTTATTATTCTTTATTAATATTATAAGCCGTTTTATACCAAATACGTTTTCATAGATAAATTATTCAATAATTTTGGGGAGCTATAATTATATTCGCAAATCGAATACAATTTGGGAGAGGAACGACTTGTGGGTCTAGCTCTATTAAATATTCATAGAGACATAGATGTGGATGTGAATGCCGTGGTTAACAGGTTTGCTAAGAGGTCAAAGACGAGGTTGGAATTTGTCTTGTAATTCATATGAATAGTATTTCCTATTAAAAATTAAACCATTGATAAAATGTGTATTGTTTCAGTTTCTATTCATTTATACCTGAAATGGGTCAATTAAAAACTTGACAAGTACAATATTTAGATGTCGCTTAAAGCTAAAGCTTAGATATTAGGTTAGGAGTTCGTTGACCTGTAATTAGATACTATAAATAAATTTGCACTAGCTATAAATCCCTACGAGATAAAAAAATTAAACACACTCCCCCCCCCCCCTTAAGGTTGGGACCGCCCCTGCATGATCGCTGCTCATTGAATACTCCCGACCTTAGGTCGTATCATAAGAGCCTATGGATGAGTCTTCCCTATGGAAATTCCCTAATAATCGCAAAAGAGCTGGGAATAAAGGCACAGTAGACCATCACGGTTGTCACACTAACTTAATATTCGGCATTTGTTGAGGAAACGATCTCCTTCGACAATACTTGGCGAGCTCATGATAGATCAAATTAAAAATGCTTACGCCCAGATCGCAGAGGTTATTCTACGCACCCGCACGGTTTCATCAAAACCCGTAGCACGGTCTCGTACTAAATACATTTCCTCTGTTCATAACCTACGATATGTTTTACAAAATGTTCTTCCAGCGACTGAGAGCTACACCTTGGCCGACCGCGGACAATAGGTTCTCAAGAAATGTTTCACAATTTTCCCACAGTTTAGGCCTACTTGTGAACTTACCTTAGTCGGTCTTGTGCCATCGAGTAGTAAACTACGACAGACAGTAGTGATAACAGATATCAGTGAAGTAGAAAGTAGAACGGGTCGTTATCGGACAGAAAGTGAAACGGTTTTTACAGTGACAAGTATGGGGTGTGATGGGTTGGCTGTTTTGTGTGTTGTAGAGTTGGTAAGAGTGCATTAACTAATTAGAGTATGTTTAAGGTTATGTCTATAACGTCTGTAGTCTGTAACGTATAGGCCCAATTGACATGTTTCAATTCAGCATCGGTTTTAAATAATAATACTTAGAAATGTTTATTTTTATCGGTTTTATTTGTAGTTATTTTTTTTTATTAGTTAGGTCTACTATTTATTTGCGAATTTCCATAGGAAAAAAGATGACTTATTGCAGTGACTCTTGTGGTGGAGGCTAAGGTCGGGAGAAGTAAATGAGCACCGATCATGGTCCCCAGAACACGTTTTGTGGTGTCATTAAAAATTGTATATATATGTTTATTTATATTATATGTTAAAACGTAGTCCTTTTCTGATGAAAAAGTATGAAATATGGTTTTCTCGGGTGTCCTTTAATTTCCTAGTCGAAATTTCTTACCAATGTTTAGCCAAAATCTTATTTGGCCTCTTCAGAGGTCACAGTTAATATTGTGAAAGCTTGTTCTGAACTGAAATTAAAGGACAAACGGATGTACTCCTGTGAAAACCATATTTCATTATATACATGCGTAGGCTTATATATATATGTTCGCACTCTAAAGGCCGCATTTTAAGACCGATTTGGTCCAAATTTGGTACACACGTTGGTTGTCTAAGTCGCTGAATTAGACCGAAGCACGTTTTGTGACCAGAAGTATCTATTTTTTTAGATTTTTCGAACTTTTTTTAGGGTTAAATCTAAAACAAATTAATGAAGGATATTATTTTGTACATTTTGTTTTTTTACACGACCTTATAGCTAGCTTGATTCCCCCTCCAAAATCAATTAAAACGTAAAATACCACAAAAGTACCCGGTTCAAATCTTCTGATCTAAAGCCGACGACAGAGTTTGTACTGCGAAGGAGCGCGTGAGTCGAAGCTGGAGGTTTAGTTGCAAAAAATTCTAATATATTTAGTACACATCGAGAGCTATTCAGCGCATTCGTTAGTAGACCAATTTCTCAAATAGTTGGTTCACGCCCTAAAACATATAAACTTAATTTTGGAGACTTACGGAAGCGGTTCAGCTACGTGGTCGAATTATTTTAGTTTTGCTTTTCCAAACACTATTTTAGAGTCGGCACTTTTACAGCTTGTTTCAAATTCTCTCTTTGCAGTGCAAAAATTTTAAATTATCAACGTAACCTTGCGATAAGTCATTTCGGAGCCCCTCTTGGTTGAGGTGGAGGACTGCCGGTGGGTTCGAGGGTACGGAATACCCCCGGAGAAAAAGGGGTAAACCGTTAGAAAGTTGTTAGGCAAAATGGCAGCATTTTATACCGTTTAAGTGTTTTAAATTTTCTGTACAGGTTAAATCGGCCACCATTCGTGTCTTGTAAATTATAAAGCAAACTTTAAATGGGAAACCTTTCTGTGTTTTTTTTTTAGAAATCAAAAAAACATGTAGCTGAAATATTTGTAATTGGCCGGCATTTTACAATATGGCGGTTAACTTTCGAATTTCTTATGGAACACTGTATCTTACGATGATTTTGAATTTTACAAGTTATTTTAAGACTTTTTGTTCTTGGTGTTTTTTTATACGACTAAACGTTTATAAAATAGAGGGATATACAGTTTTAAAAACACTTTAACTGAGCGGAAGATATTTTTGGAAGGAAACGTTTTGAACCGATGAAAACGCTCTTAACACCAATAAAGCATTTTTTAGATCCGGTTTTTGTTCAATTTTTTTAAACCATAATACACAGAAGAATTAAGTGGCAAAACTACAAATTATGGTATTTTTGTATATTTTGAAGATGATTTTAATGAATTCTGAAACAGCTGATATTGAACATCTGTTCCCAATTTCATATTTCATCTAACCTAACCTAACAAATTTGCAAGTGTCACCAGACTTTTTAATAATCTCCTATAAAAGCCAGTGTACGTCCGTACGTACGTGAGTAACATATAATAATAGCTGACTTCACCCATCATCTGTAAAACTTAAACAAACCCTGTGTAGATTATAGTTTGGGGTTATGTTTACAACTTCAATCGTTCTAATTTCTTGTGAAGTTGATTTAAATATGAGTTACAGAACTAATGTAAATGCTATAATATACGTTATAATATTTGCTTTGAGGTTATAAACTGTATATAAATACAACCTTTATCCTCAATATATTTGTTTATACAAATTTAAAGAAGAGATACCTATTCGTTTAACTTCGGAAACATTCGTACATCTTCGTATAACATATGAACATATTCGATTATTAATTTCTTCACTATAATATTAATAACTTATAAATCATTTGATCTATCAATATGAAATAAAAAAAAAACAATTTAAAGGTAGTACTTTTATCTTTCTTTAAATATATAATAACTTCTATAAATACAAATGTTTAACAAATAGGCCTACAGTTTTATAATCCTCATTATTATACACATTTACCGAGATAAAAATCCCCGTCAGCATAGTTAGGAAGGCCTAGATAAGTAGGTCTTAATGTTGTTTTTAAATAGTTTGTTTTTTAAATGATGTATTTCTGATGCGTTTCTAGTTAATCAGCCAGCGATTTTTCACGGGGGCTTACTAGTTATAATTATATAAGTAGGCCTACAGCATTAAATTATGCTCAGAGTAGAGTTGGTGGGGGAACGTCCCGCTCAGAGATAATATTTCCAAGAGATAATATAATATTGCTAGATTCCGACCGATGGCTTGCTTTGCGTGTTTATAGAGTCGTGCGTAGGACCACTTCCAACTAACTTTTCAGGATTTTTACGGAAATCTGAAATATACATTTTGAACTCACATGATCTCTACTTTCAGAATCCGTTTGAAAAATTTAAATCGGCAGCAACAACTCATTTTTATGCATTTCTTAAGATAGGACGGTGTCACAAAAAACCTTATCGTGTTATAATACAGGATCGGATTCTTTACATTAAAATAAATGAAAATATTCAGAAACATTTTTTGAATTCGGGTTGGTTTATTTTAGTTTTTTTTTACAAAAGTATCAAACGTTAAAATAGCAACAACAGTAACTGTGCCCATCTGTAGTAGGCCTAATGTATTTTCACCAGCGATTTTTTATTTATAGGAAACGGTTGCCAAATGAAGTAGTTATACAATTATTATTTTACATAAAATTTTACCATTGTTATTCATGATAATAACAATCAATATCCGAATTCGAAAAAAACGTTACTGAACATTTTGCATTTATTAGCGAATTTCCGTAGAAACAATGAGCTATTGCAGTGACCCTTCTGGTAAGACCTAAGGTCGGGAGTAGTAAATGAGCACCGATCATGGTCCCCAGAACACGTTTTGGGGTGTCATTAAATTTTATACATATATATGTATATATGTATGTAAATGTTCGAACTCTAGCGGAAGCATATTAACTCTGATTTGATCCAAATTTGGTACACACGTTGGTTGTCTACATCGCTCGGATGAGTTCGTTAGCCAAAAAATCCAACAACCGGAAGTAAATTTTTTTAGATTTTCCCAACGAGAATGAAACTTTTTTAGAGTTTTATCTCAAAAAATTAATGTATGATATTATTCTGCACATTTTGTTTTTTTACACGACCAAACTTGCTTGGCTCCCCAAAATCGATAAAAACTTAAAATACCATAAAAGTACCCGGTTCAAATTATCTTATCATCCGAGGCCCAACGGCAGATTTTGTACTCTGCGAGCAAAGCGAAGCAGTCCATAACCCGAGGCCGCAAGGCCGAAGTACAAACTCGTAAAGCAAGTCTTTTCGCTGCGAGTGGAAGGAAGGAGTGCGTGAGTCGAAGCTGGAGGCTTAGGTGCAAACAAATTCTTTTAATATATTGCATACACAAAGGCAGCTATTCAGCGCCTTCATGAGTAAATCAATTTCCCAAATAGTTGGTTGAAACCCTAAAACATGTAGGCCAAAACTTAATTTTGGAAATTTGTTCAACTCACGTCAGCGGTTCAGCTGCGTGTGGTCGAATTATTTTAATGTAGGCCTAATGAATTCGATACTTTATAGAGCACTAGCTGGCCCAACCCGGCTTTGCACGGATAGACAAATCAAAGTTAAATGTATGTTAACAAAAAATATATTATATCAATAAATATATTACACTATGTATTTCTTATGGGGATTTTCAGTAACTTTGACCTCCCAACCCCAAACCTCCTTAAAATTTCAATATTTTTAAAAACCCTTTCTTAGCGAGTACCTAGGGCCCTAGAGGAAGCTACATACCAAAAATTTCATTCCAATCCATTCGATGGTTTTTTGTAGTAACTTTGACCCCCCAAACCTCCCCTAAAATTTCGAATTTTTAAAAAAAACTTTCTTAGGGAGCACCTATGGCCCTAGGGAAAGCTACATACCAAATTTAATTCCAATCCGTTGGGTAGGTTTTGATAAATCGTGATTTAGTAACTTTGACCCCCCAAAACCCCCCCTAAAATTTCTAATTTTCGGAAACCCTTTCTTAGTGCGCGTCTAGAGCCTATAAAGAGTATTAGTGCCAAATTTCAGGTTTGTAGGCCTCGTGGTTTTGGAGAAACTGTGATGAGTCAATGGTATTTGGCTTTTATAAGTATAGATTAAGGTTTTTTGTGACATTTTGTATATGGATTATGTGTATTCCTAAATCGTTATAAAGTTTTAATAGTAAAACATTTACTAATTGCGTAGTAAAAAAAATGTTATATTTGTTATTTAAAAATATCCAAGGTCCAAGTTTACTTGAGCCTTTTAAAAATCTAAACATCAAGACCAATTTACACAAAAATGGTTGGGCTTTTGAAAAAACACAAGAAACATAAATGTTCTTTTATGAAACAAAACCTTACTTATTTATAGATATTTGTCATAGTTTTCTCTAAAAGGTGAATACTTTTTTATATAAATGTTGTAAGCAAGTAGGTTAAGTTATAAGAATGCAATATGCTGACCATGTTCTCAGTCAAATGTTATTTGTGAACCTAGTTTCTTGTGGAATTGGTTGTACCGCCAAGGCAGGTAGAAGGGATGACACATTAAGCCAAACCAATGACTACATGTAGTCATTGGCCAAACACACTCCTAGTTTGTTCGAACTGTACAAACTATTCTTCGAGTCATAACGCAATCGGTCAGCTGTAATTTTTTTTACAAAAATTGCCTTTAAAGCAAATTTCTATAGGAAAGATTGCAGTGACTCTTATGGTGAGACCTAAGGTCGGGAGTGTTCAATGAGCCCAGATGTCAATGAACACGTTTTGGAAAATAATTACAAGTTATATAGTATACTCTATATAGTAGTCTATGCCTAGTACGAGTATGTCTTCGTACGCTAACGGTCGCATTTTTCCTTCGATTCGTGAGTAGACCAATTAATTTCGCAAATAATAAGTAGTTGGTTGAAACCTTAAAACATAAAAACTTAATTTTTGAAATTCGCTCAACTCACGTCAGCGGTTCAGCTGCGTGATCGAATTATTTTTTCTCTAATGACTCCTCTATATTAAGTATTATTGATTCGGAACGCAAAGACGAAAATGCCATCTTAATTTATTCGGGAATGTAGACTTTTTGTAAACTCTCAGAGATTTTCACTAAAATTCCATTAAAAACTTTTCCGTACAGGTTCGTGTTTGCAGGCCCTAAACTGTATTTCGTTTAGGCCTAACATACTCCTGTCTAAATTTATCTTGATAGACCGGTATATTCAATAATAAAATCGGATCAGCTGTGTAGGCCTAAACAACAATGGGGAATCAAACAATTTGCCGGCACAAAACTTTCTATATGTTTAAATGGCGTCTCAGTAGATTGTCATTAGCTTGTTTGGAAGACAACGATAATTTCGAGTCATTTGCATTTCAAATGTAAACATGGAATAAGATGTGAATAGATTGAGCCTTGCGTGACGAATATGTCTAGTCCTACCGTGACGGTTACACCAGTAGGCCTACAGCTGTTTTAATATTGTTTTCTTACGCGGAGGCAGCGCGCAACGTCGCTAAGTGATTCAGGAAGAAATTTGATAAGAACATGTACTAATACTAATGCTAAAAAACAACAATTTCGAAATACTTTTTAAAAGTCAACCTCCTCCCACTAACGTAAACTACAAAATGTGTAATGGCAACCTACAACATGTGGTACCTAAATTAAATAATCGTACCACGCACAATGAATACTTAAACATTTAAGTATTCATTGCCACGCAGCTTAACTGCTGACGTGAGTTGAGCGAATTTCCAAAATTATGTTTTAGGGTTTGACATAATGTTTGGGAAATTGGTCTACTGACGAAGGCGATGAATAGCTGCCTGCGTTTACAAAATATATTTTAGTATAATTTGTTTGCACCTCAGCCTTCATCCTTGGCTCACGCGCTGCTTCTTTCTGAAACACTCGTTTTGCGAATTTTGTATATATGTGTTCGCACAGTCTAACTGCCTCAGTTTACGTCCTATTTGGTCCAAGTTTGCTACACTCGTTGGTTTTCTAATTTATTCGGATGAATTCGTTAGCCAAAAAATCCAACAAACGGAAGCACGTTTTTTGACAGGAAGTAAAATTTTTGGAAGTGTTTCGTAGGCCCTACTATAGTGAAACTTCTTTTGTGTTTTATATAAAAAATAAATATATTAGATTATTCTGCACATTTTGTTTTTTGAAGTGTTAATTTCTATATGCGCATCACGTCCAAAGAGTTTGTATACATGTGAGTATAGCAGAGTATATAGTTTTCTTGTTGCTGGGGTTGAATCGGTTTTTACCGTCACGCGTTTCACCATGCATTTTGTGAAACGTTCCTAAAGTGAAACGCTCCTAATGTGAAACGCTCCTAAAGTGAAACGCTCCAAATGTGAAACGCTCCAAATGTGAAACGCTCTAATCCATCTGTTTGAAAAAGTTTTGCTCTTGCCGATATTCCAACCAGCAGAGTCCATCACCATAGACTATCGCCTTAGACGGTTAGGCCACAATCGCGTTGCTAATTTAGTAATTTGAGTTGGGTATATAAGTGTAACAGATTGTCCTATATCATAGGCTTAATCTGTACAATGTATAGTTTAATTATTAATGCCTTTGAAATGGACATTGTGCTGTCCCATTTCGTAAGTTGTGTAAAAAATAAACATTGTGCTTCCTCATTTCGTAAGTTGTGATAGTTAAAAAGTTAAGCACACAATTAAAATTTTTTTACACAACCTTATAGCCCGTCCGGTTTTCCCAAAATCGATTAAAATACCATAAAAGTTCTGATCCGAGGCTGACGGCCGGACTCACAAAGCGCAGTCCATAATCAGAGTCCGCCGAAGTGTAGGCCTAAACTTGCAAAGCGGGTGTTTCCGCTGCGAGCGGAACGTAGCAGCGCGTGCGCCGGGACTGGAGCCTGAGGTGTAAACAAATTCTACTAATATATTTCGTACGCGCAGGCAGCTATTTAGCGCCTTCGTGAGTAGATCGATTTCCCAAACAGTTGAAACCCTAAAACATATAAACTTAATTTTGAAAATTCGCTCAACTCACGTCAGCGGTTCAACTGCGTGATGGAATTATTTTTATCTCACTACTTTTATCGGTCAAAACAATTTAGAATTTATGATTTTCTAATGCGTCTAACTGATTAACAAACGAAACTGTTTTCCCAATGCAGCTCTGGTGATATCGTAGTTGCCATTACTCATGCGCGACTTTCCCTGAACACATGAACACTTGATAGCAACGACGGCCGTAAAACAATGAGATACAAGAGGCGCTGGTTTCATTGAGGTCGAGGCCTATTTACAACGTTTTCCCATCACCTTCGTTGTACGAATAAAGACGTAACTGATTCACTGATTCGTTAGGTAGACACTTCACATGGAACTTAGTGACTTAAAACACAAAATCGTACACTGACATTAAATCAAAAACACTGTTTTCCATATGCTGGCTGTAAACCTATATCTTCTTTCAAAACTTGGGGTACAACAGCTGATTTTTGTATTTTTAAAACGACAATTTTTAGTTTTTCCTGCATAAAATAATAATTTGATCAAGCAGTTGAACAGCTGACGTGAGTTGAGCGAATTTCCAAAATTAAGTTTATATTTATGTTTTAGAGTTTCAACCAACTATTTGGGAAATTTTATTGGTAGGTCTACTAATAAGCTGCCTGCTTGTACGAATAGTATATTTGTGGAGTTTGTTTGCACCTCAGCCAATAGCCGCGGCTCACGCGCTGCTTCGTTTTCCATCTCGATCTTATGGACTCTGATTAGGCCTATGGGCTGCGCTTTGCACGTTTGCACCTCGACATTAGGACCTCGTATTATGTACTGCTTCACTTCGCTCGCAACGGACAAACTCGCTTCCCTGGATTTGATCCTAATCATTTTATGGTGTTTTACGTTTTGATAGATTTTGAGGAATTAAATCTAGACGAGATCAAGAGGTCGCGTAGAAAAACAAAATGGGCAGAATAATCTCATATATTTATTTGTTTAGATAAAACCGAAAAGGTTTAATTCTAAGAAGCCCACGAAAACCCCCAAAAGATTATTATTTCTGGTCAAAAAATGTGTCTTCGGTTGTTGGATTTGTTTTTTCTAACGAACTCGTCCGAGCGAATTAGAAAACCGTGCGTACCAAATGAACTGTTATAAACGTAGCACATATATACAAATATTTATAACATTTTTAATGACACCCCAAAACGTGTTCTGGAGACCTTGATTGGGGAGGGCATGTATACAACTGCCAAAACTGCCCTCCAAGAAGTAACATTTGTAACCGACTCCTCAAGTGGTATGCTGAATTTGATCTTTGACACAGTACTGTTGTCATACAGTGTGTATTATATGTTTAAAGTGTTTGTGATTTTTTAATGTTTTATGTCGTGATTGTGTAGTTTATAACGACGTGTTCCACAACAGTGGAATAGAATAATTTATTTTGAGGTTGATCTGATAATGGTGCATGAACCACCGAAACTGGTAAACAGATAGGATATATTAGAGTGCTAGACGGTAAAAGAATGTAATTAATTATCCATTTATTAAAAAATCCAACAACCGGAAGTAAATTTCTTTTTATATTTTACTTTCTCCACCCTATACGTAGTATATGGAGAAAGTATTGTTTTCGTAAAAATGTTCGAATTTGAATTTTCAGTTGAATTATCTGTTTTGGTGCTCCCAGAACCCCAAAAAATGGTTTAGTGCAATTATCTGTGTTGGTGCTCCCTGAACTCAAAAATATTTTTAGTGGAATATTTTGTTTTGGTGCTCCCTGAACCCAAAAAAGTGTTTTTAGAGTGGTGTCTGTCTGTCAGTCTGTCAGTATGTATACACGACCAGAGAGGACACTATTGGTCCGATTTTCATGAAATTTATTATGTAGGTACTAAAAACTAATATCTCCAGGCGTTTTTTTCATTTTTTGGAATTTTAAATTTTTAAGGGTAATTTACCCCTAAAAACCCATAAAAAACGACAAAAATGCAAATTTCTCAAAAACGGCTCTAACGATTTTGATCAAATTTTCAGTATTTATAGTGCTTAAGATGCCAAACAAAATGACACCACCCGCTTTTATCAAAACTTCGGCGTTTTATAATTATGGGGAAATGTTTAAAAATAAACAAGTTTATGTTGTTAATCTAGCATCGCGGCGGCGGCCGCACGGGGTAGCACCATGGTAACGATCACGGCCAGTAATTCAAAGGTCGCGCGATCGAATCCCGCCTTGGACAATAATTTTTTTATACAATTGACGTAGGTAGAATATTATTTTTTTGTTTTGTTCTAAAAAGTATTAAATAAAATGATTGAAAACAATATTATTTTGACTACAGTAAGTTGGGAGAAAGTTTGTGTCAGTTAACTGATACCGTTTATTTAGTACTAGAATGAAACTTTTTAGGGTTTTTTCTAAAAAAAAATTGGAAAACTGTTGACCCTAAAGGCCATCCATGTAACTTCCCGCTAAGTTTAATTACAACAAACACTATTTTTGGAAATTTTGAACTGCCATAACTTTTGAATGAATCAACCGATTTTTATGCGATTTGCGGCAATCGATGCAGTTTTTTAAGTCCATTGAAAGAATCAACAACAAAATTTTTTCAGATGAAAAGTTTCAGAGAAATTGAGGAAAAACACTTTTTTTTATTTTCTTTCGTTCACGATATCTCGCGAATGAATCAACCGATTTTTATGCGATTTGCGGCAATCGATGCAGTTTTTTGAGCCCATTGAAAGAATCGACAACAAAAATTTTTCTGATGAAAAATTTCGGAGAAATTGAGAAAAAACACTTTTTTTATTTTCTTTCGTTTACGATATCTCACGAACGAATTAACCGATTTTGACCGGACTGGTTGCGATCGACGTCGCTTTTCAAGGTTAAAAGCTGATTAGATTTTGGAATTGATCGGTAAAGCCGTTTAAAAGTTATTCCAAAAAAACCTGATTTGAAAAAATGTTATTTCTTAGTTTTTTCGAAATTTCTCAGAACCTACCGGTCCGAATTAGTTGAAATTTTCAGGAAATCTAAGTTTGATGGAAATCTTTAGTACGCCGTTTGGTAGGATCCAATCGGTTAAGCCGTTCAAAAGTTATAAGCGGGTCACATACTTACATAGACACACATACATACAGACAGGGTGACACCCTCTCGGGAGTGGTCAGGGAAGATTCCTAGGACCTCAAAACGTCGAGATCTGATGAATACTCGATTTTCGAAAAACGGGGTGGAACCAATAACTTCCCGATTTTTAAAAATTTTCAATTTTCTTAGCGGGAAGTTAAAAAATTTACGATATTATTCTGCATATTATTTTGTTTTTTTACACGACCTTATAGCTCGCTTGGTTGCCTCAAAATCGACCAAAACGTAAAATACCATAAAAGTACCCGGTTCAAATCCATGTGGGAGATTTACCGTGGCCGACGGCCAAATTTGTACGCTGCGAGCGAAACAAAGCAATCCACAACCCAAGGCCGCAAGGTCGAGTTGCAAACTTTTTTCGCTGCGAGTGGAACGTTATACAAAAAATATAAATGCAAGAACTGAGCATATCTATACTAATATTATAAAGAGGTAAAATGTGTTTGTATGTAGGGGGTAATCTCTGGAACTACTAAACAGATTGAAAAACAGTTTTACTAATAAAAAGCTACACTATCCCTGAGTAACATAGGCTAAAATGAATTTTGATTTAAGGGTTGAAACAACCCATAAAACAATAAATATTAATTATTATATTTTCCTTAAAGCTAGAGAGCTGAAATTTTGTAAAATTATTTCTTACTAGGGGAGACCCTGCGTGCTCCGCACGCCAACCCCCAACGGAACTTTCTAAAATCATATGTTATGTTTTATTTATAATAAAGGTGTAGTATTAATAATAACCTCAAAACTAAGATGGTAAATAATGTTAAATGTTCAAATCAAATTATTTTTTACATTTTATAACAGTAGTTATAATAATGGTTAATTAAAAGAACCAGCAAGGCTCAGGTCTACACTTTAAAACCCTAACCTAAAAGCTAGAAGTACAAAAATAATTGCTTCAAATTTTGAAATAAAGCTGTTAATGGAAATATTGGAGCAAACATCTATATTATGTGTTATTTTATTAAATTGGTTGCTGTGGTAATAAATGTAAATACATGTGTTGGTTTATCATTCTAGGCCTAACCCTAAAAAATGTTCTGACTAAATTTACAAATCTATATAATAAAAATGAATTGCTGTTTCTTTGAAATCGCATCAATTGAGAACTGCTGGACCAATTTGGCAATTTTTTGTTTTAAAATGTTCGTAATAGTCCGAACTAGGTTTTTATATAAAGAAAAATTTGAAAAGTTTCCCGAAAAAGTTTCAAATTTGGAAAAAACTAAACAGCCTCTTTTGTATGGACTCAAGACCATAGCGCTCAAAAACAACTGTTCGTATAAAATGCTTAGTAACACATGTTTGTTAACATTCATTACCATAGCAACTTTAGCAAATTTATAATCAGTTTATTATTCTTCAAAACCAATAGCTTTTTAGATTAGATTGACAAATTAAAAGCAAACACAAACAAAAATCAATAAAACATGCTTAGGCCTACTATATTATAATTCAATTTAAACATCGGTTGTTACATATTATTATAAATAAAACAACTGTTATGGATCAAAAACTGAACATAATTTTAGGTTAGGCCTACAATGAACCAAAACACTTTTATTTGCAACCAATTTCTCTAATTTATAATCGGGTTATTATTCTTCAAAAACCAAAACAGCTTTTTTAGGTTAGATTGCCAAACAACACAAACAAAAATCAACGAAAAATGCTTACTGTATTATAATTCAATTCAAACATCGGTTGTTACATATCTATTTACTTACATATATGCTGTTTAAAATATTGTTTATATAAATTGTTGACATAAACACCATTTGCAATTCAATAACTTAAGTCAAAAGAATGAAATTTGATAACTACCCTTAAAATTAAATAAAGCAATAGCGAAGCATTGCCGGGTCCACTAGTATTGAAATAAAAAAGGTTTTTTATCGAAATGAATTATAGCCTATGTTACTCAGGGATAGTGTAGCTTTTTATTAGTAAAACTATTTTTTCAATAGTGCCAGAGATTACCCATTACATACAAACAAACAAAAAAACAAACTTTACCTCTTTATAATATTAGTATGGACAAGATACATAGAAAAAGTAAACTATATAAGCATTTTGTCGCGTGCTCTAAGGGGAGAAAACGTAGTAACAACCTATATAAAAAATGTTGATTTTTATACTTTTCTTAAAGCTAGAGAATAAACCCTTAGTAAATTTACTAATTTAAAAATAAGAAACCACTATGTTACATCCTAATTTAATTAAAAATAAATAAGACATATTAGAATTTAATAGTTTGGCCTATTAAAGTAACCAGGAAATAATAACCTGTTTGCATGTGCTTCAACGCGAGTCCCAGCGAGGGTTGGCGAGCGAAGCGAGCATGGGGCGGAGCCCTCTAGTGTATAATAATTCGAACAAACCTGAACAACTAACGTGAGTAGAACGAATTTACAAAATTAAGTTTATATGTTTTAGGGTTTCAACCAATTATTTAGGAAATGATTGGTCTACTCACAAATGCGCTGAATAGCTGCCTCCATGTACGAAATATATTAGTAGAATTAGTTCGCACCTAAGCCTCCAGCTTCGTTCCACTCGCAGAGGAAAAACTCGGTTTGCGCGTGTAAGCGAGTGAACACCGAGGCCGCTACGTTTGCTACGCTCGCAGCATACAAAGACGGCCGTCGGCCTCAGATCCCCCCCGAAAAAATTTCATACTTTTACGTTTTGATCGATTTTGGAGAACCAAGCGAGTTTTAAGATCGTACTTAAAATGCGGCCGATAGATTGCGAACACATATGTACATAACATGTTTAATGACACACCAAAACGTGTTCTGGGGACTAAGATCGGTGCTTATTTACTACTCACCATAAGGGTCACTGCAATAGCTAATCTTTCCTATGGAAATTCGCTAAAAATATCATTTACATACGTTCTAGTACCTACTGTCGCGAGCACGGAATAAGGCGGGTGAAAATGTTTGCGCTGTTGCCAGATATGGGACGGTCAAAGCGAGGTGCAGTCGAGAATCGCTCGCTCTGCGGCACGATCTGGCAACACTGAGCATCCAGTGTTGCCTAGTCCGAGCGCCACTGGACAAAACTATTTGGTCTGGTAAGAGATTACGTTTCTCAGCTTGCACGATTTAACAACAGCACAAAAATTCTCACTCGCCTTATTCCGTGTTCGCGGCAGTAGTTCCAAATCGAATGTTTTATAAATAGAATGGCGACGGCTGCTGATCGCAGCCAATAAACAGCTCCTTCGATTTGTCCTACGCCCTCATCAGGCTCACCACATAAACTGTATGTATTTTAAAAGTATAGAAAAACAATTTATCTAAACCGAGTTCCCATATCTAAGAACCTAACCCCTGCAGTTTCAACCAGAAATCTTCTTCATGGTTGGGGATGTTGGGCTACCATATACCATATAACGCCCGTGGGGCTGCAGGGTGGATTGCGGAGTTAAGCGGAACTTACGGAAAAACACATTAATATATATTAACTAAGGGCTCCGCCTCTGCTCGCTTTTATTGTTTATTATTATTTTTTTTAACGTCCTGCTGTTTTGCACTTAAGGCTAATGAAGACGGGACCTACAGTTTTACGTGGAATCCGAACCACAGCCAACGATGTCTGTTAAGAAACCATTTAGGCAATTATTCGGGGTCAATGGGAATTGAACCCGGAACTTTTCCATTGATGGTTGCCATGACGATTGATTAAGCTTTGACGCCTTAACAACCACGGCCATCGTGGCTACCTGCTCGCTTTTATAAACAGATAGTGTATACTCTGTTATTTTCATGGATATGACGACTAATTTGGACAGAGGCACTTGGATCGGGGTAGAGTGATGGGGGTAATGGTGCCCTATGCAAAATTTAAGGCAGAAATTTAGACACGCAACATCCCCAATAACTGGAATTCTCATCAACCTCTATAAAAGCGAGTGTACGTCCGTACATACATAAGTACGTGAGTAACATATAATACAACAGCTGATTTCACCCATCATATGTAACACAAGCTTAGATTATACTTCGGGTTATGTTTACAACTTCAATCAATAATATAATAACTTGTGAAGTTTATGTTTTTAAATAAGAGTCACAGAAATAATTTGTAAGCTATAATACCTTATAAGATTTGCTTTGAGCTTATAAATACAACATTTTATCGTCAATATATTCATTTATACAAATTCTACTTATATAAAGCTAGACGGTAACATTGATTCACTGACATTAATTACTAGGCACTTCCCGTAATCGTACCCCCCTCAACCTTGTACTTGAATTAAAGCTCTCGACGAGAAACTTTTGGGAAAATTGCCAGAATTTTACATTTTGGAAGCACCTTTTGGGCGGGAAAATTTTTTTCGATTTTTTTTCAATTTTTTCATTTTTTCACTTTGAACGCGTAAACAATGTTAAATACAAAAGTTGTAGAAAATTAAATTTCAAACTAGAGATTTTCCGTCAGATTCAAGATCTAATCATCCATTTAGCCACTATTCATCCAAGAAGGGAGGCTCTGCCCAACGTCTAGACGGTTTCACTGATTCACTGACATAAACTATGAGGAACTTCCCGTAATTGTACCTCTCTCGACCTCATACTTGAATTAAAGCTCTCAACGAGAAACTTTCAGAAAAATTGCTAAAAATTAACATTTTTAATTTTGAAAGCACCATTTAGGCGGGAAAGATTTTTTCAACACGTTTTGTAAGAAAACAGTAAGAGAAAGCAAAAAATGTTAAATACAAAAGTTGAAGAAAATTTAATTTCAAAGTGACGATTTTCCATCAGATTTAAGATCCAATCATCCGTTTAGCCGCTATTCACCCGAGAAGGAGCTCCGGCACACAATCCTTCAAATTTCCCAGGTTAATCTTATGGAGATAATGTTTAATGAATTTGAGTCAGTTGCTAAATAAAACAGCTGATTTATGCTCAGTTACCTATGTACAAACGAGCGAAAAATTAACGACATTCTTTAGCGAATTTTCCAACTGCGAGCGAAGCGAAGAAATAATCTGAGGCCGAAGGCCGAGGCGGGGTTGGGACGCGAAGCGTCCAGGGGCTGAGCCCCTAGTATAATATTATATTTCTAAATCATTTGATATGTCAATATGAAATTTTAAAAAATTAACAGATAACATATTTATCTTTATTTTGATATATTGTTGGACAATCTATTCTAAATAATCCAAATACCACTCACTGACTAACTCATCGCGAAATCTCAAAAACCACCTAACGGATTGGAATGAAATTTGGTATGTAGCTTCCTCTAGGGCCATAGGTGCTCGCTAAGAAAGGTTTTCAAAAAATTCGAAATTTTAGGGGGGTTGGGGGGGGGGGGGGGGTCAAAGTTACTAAAAAACCACCGAACGGATTGGAATGCAATTTGGTATGTAGCTTCTTCTAGTGCCCTAGGTGCTCGCTAAGAAAGGTTTTCAAAAAATTCGAAATCTTAGGAGGGGTTTGGGGGTGTCAAAGTTACTAAAAATCCCCATATTTAACTTTGATTTGTCTCTCCGTGCAAAGCCGGACTGGGCCAGCTAGTAAGCAATAATGTATATAAATACAAAATATGTTTATAAATAGGCCTACAGTTTTATAGTCCTTATAATTCTACACAGTTACCAGTTAAAAATTCCCTCAGCATACTTAGGTAGCCCTAGATAAAGTTGATGTTTTTAAAAAGTAGTTTTATAAAAATTACTAGCTGGCCCGATCCGGCTTTGCACGGATAGACAAATTATAGTTAAATGTATATTAACAACAAATATATTATATCAATAAATATATTACACTATGTATTTCTTATGGGGATTTTTAGAAACTTTGACCCCCAAACCCCCTTAAAATTTCGAATTTTTTAAAACCCTTACTTAGCGAGCACCTAGAACCCTAGAGGAAGCTACATACCAAATTTCATTCCAATCTGTTGAGTAGTTTTAGAGAAATCGTGATTTAGTAACTTTGACCCCCCCAAACCACCCTAAAATTTCGAATTTTTTGAAAATCTTTCTTAGTGAGCACCTATGGTCCTATAGGAAGCTACATACCAAATTTCGTTCCAATCCGTTCAGTAGTTTTTGAGAAATCGTCATCAGTGAGTCAGTGGATTTGGCTTTTATATATATACTAGCTGACCCGTATGGCGTTGCCCGTGGTGGTTGGTATTTTCAGTCTTTTTAACGTAATTGTATTTTTTTTAAGTGTTCAATCAGTGAGTGGTATTTGGCTTTTATTTATATAGATCTTAAATAATAAAAGCACTATTGCCATAATAATAAAAGATCTGAAATTATGATTTTAGTAACTTTGATCCCCCCAAACCGCTCCTAAAATTTCGAAATTTTGAAACCCTTTCTTAGTAAGCACCTATGGCCCTAGAGAAAGCTACATACCAAATTTCATTTCAATCCGTTCGGTAGTTTTTGAGAAATCGTGATGAGTGAGTCAGTGAGTGAGTGAGTGAGTGGTATTTCGCTTTTATATATGTAAATAGATGTATTTCTGATATATATCTAATTAATCTGTCTGTGATTTTTCACGGGGCTTAGGGCCTACTAGTGTTTATATAATTAATAGTCAACATTTGAAACAAATTTTGATACTGCCAACTAAAGGAAATAATATAGGCCCAATATGTAACTCAAGATGTTTAAATTATAATACATTAAACCTTTTTCGTTGATTTTTGTTTGTGTTTGCTTTTACCTAACCTAAAAGAAACTGTCGGTTGTGAAAAATAATTAATATTAGGCCTACCTGATTTTAAATTTGCCAAGTTGGTTGATATGATAATGAATGCAAATCTATTCAACAAACGTGCGTTGGTTCAGTATGTGCCACAACTAGAATTGTGTTGCTAAGCTTTTGGTTCGAATCAACTGTTTTATCTGTTACATAGCTGGGAGTGAACCACGTAGTTTGATCATTTTCATTTTTTAAATCAATATCTTGCAAATCCTTTCTTAGTGTACCTCTCTCTACATAGTGGCATGAAGTTACCATTAAAATTTTAAGTATCTGGCTATCATAGTTTTGGCTGTACGTTGATTATGAATGAGTCAGTCAATCAGGACTTCTTTTATATTCAGATTATATTAACCTAACCTGAAAATTCGGTTAACACAATAATTAACCGAACTAATTCGCTATCGTCCGTTACGTTACAACAATGAATACAGAATACTATAGTATTCTGTATTCATGGGTTACACCGTCACACCTTATGCACAAAAATGTTTTCCACTTATTTCTCTCGACATTCGATTCCAACTCGCTGTGCATAATCCTAGCGGAGTGGCAGGAAACAACGACATATCAAACAATGATTCCATTCTATACAATTACCGTTCTAAAGCCGTCACATTCTCACAACTAGCCTACTAACACACTGGCCTTAGGATCTCAGAAAGCGATGAGAATTCCGATACTTTGTATTTTTATTTGTTTCGAGTTAATTTCCGAATTAACTACGAACATAATTAGATTATCTACACGGTGTAAGTATGTATAACTAGTCAATCTAGGCGGCCCAGACATAACCTAGATTTTGTAAAAAAGGGAACACAGATTTCTTAGTTATTGTTTAGACTTTAGACTAAAGCTTTCTTATTTAAAATTAAAGTTAGGTTGTAATTATTCATTCTATTTACATTTAATTAATGGTAATTATTAAGGAGAGCGTAAATATAGGGACATTTTTCTTCATATTCTGAAAGTAGAGACAAAAAACTACCTAGCGGACAAAATTATAGAAATAACGAGAGAAATAAAAACCAAAAATGCAGGTTAAAGTTCTGCAATTTCGGTTAATTTACTAATCAAAAGAATCTAAACAATCCACAATTTTACATCAATAAATTTTTTTAATTGCATATATGAATTCTTTGAACCTTTCTCTACAAAAAAGGTATAGAACACTTTTGGATTGGTATACAGTATAGTTACTATATTTGGCGAATTTTTGAAAATGTGCTTGCAAACGCCAAGAAATCCATTTTCGTTAACATTGCCGGTTCTAGGGTTAAAATGTCGTTAACAAATCAAATCTTTACGTTTATGCATATATTATCATAATCATGTCGTCTTTAGTGTCATTTTCTTTTAAATTTAACGAAAATTTCAAATATTCCATTGAATTTATTAAAATTTGTGTTTGATCAAATCAGCAGTTGCTTACTGGACGTCCCAGTGTATGGCTGCCGGGCCAGCTGCGTTTTTCTGTGTGTGTGAGTTAAGGGTCTCCTAACCCGTCAGGTGCCACGGTATCTTCCATTTTGCGGTCAGTCCATTTACCGGTCAAGTGTAGGGGTGAGGAGGCTCTAGGGGGGGGGGGGGGGGGGTTTTCCATTTTGCGTTCAGGTTTCGATTCCTAGAATACCTGACTATTTTGAATGAATAGGTTCCATGCACATAGAACAGCAACAGTTCTTGATTGTTTGCAGATGTCGAGTTTTAGATCTTCACGAGGAGTTGTTGACGCAGCCACTTTTATATTAACAGACAGATTCTTCTTAAATCACAAATCATGTCTGATGATATTATAAATGGCCGTTTATTTCAACAAAGTAGTCTGTATACAAACAAGTAGGCTATATACACATCAGTTAAAAAATCAAATTAAAAAATACAAGTTTAAAAAATTGCTAAATAGGCCTAAAAGCAAAAGCGGGTCGCCGGAATACTACCCCCCCAAGCAGGTTCCTACAATTATACTGTTATCGGCAACATACTGTGACTAAACAGTTTAGGTTAGTCCTCTAGTTTTTTTTTTCATTCTAATTATATCGAAACTTGAGTGTGCGCGACTGGAAAACTATCCCCCCAAGCAGGTTCCTACAATTATACTGTTATCGGCAACATACTGTGACTAAACAGTTTAGGTTAGTCCTCTAGTTTTTTTTATTCTAATTATATCGAAACTTGAGTGTGCGTGACTGGAAAACTGCCATCGGCCTGGCTCGCCGCTCTGAGTCATCAACCTGGCTCACATGTTCTCGGGATTTTAGAAATATGTGACCGCAAAATGGAAAACTATTTTTGACCCACCCCTCCAGATTTTTGGGTTGACCGGTAAATGGACGATTTTACCCTGGACCGGTAAATGGACGACCGCAAAATGGACACAACCGGTGCCACGGCTGGTGGAATAGGGTATAGTTCCGCTAGCAGCGGAAACACTCGCTTTGCGAGTTTTCACCTCGGCCTTGTGGCCTCAGACTATACACTGTTTCGCTTCGTTCGCAGCGGACAAACTAATTTTATATGGTACTTTTACGTTTTAATATATTTTGGGAGAACCAGACGGGCTATAAGGTCTTGTAAAAAAACAAAATGTGCAGAATAATCTTATATTTCTTTTTTTAGATAAGCCCAAAAAGGTTCATTTTAGTAAGGAAAATATAAAAAAATACTTCCGGTCAAAAAGTGCTTCCGGTTGTTGTATTTTTGGGCTAACGAACTCGTCCGAGCTAATCAGTACTCAGAAAACCAACGTATGTACCAAATTTAGACCACATCGGACGTAAAACGCGGCTGTTAAAGTGCGAACACACACATACCGTATATATGCATAATTTTAATGACACTCCAAAACGTGTTCTGGGGACCATGACCGGTGTTCATTGACCACTCCCCCGACCTTCGGTCTCACCAAAAGAGTCACTGCAATAGATTATCTTTTCTAATAATAAAATAACAAAATTTCGCCCGATGTTGGACCGTTTTCAAGAGACTCGACTGAAAATCATGTTTTAATCTTGTTTATAAGCAAACACCAAACAATAAATAACTAATGAGCTTAACTTGTGAGAAAGTAACCAGATAAAATAAAACCTGAACACAAAATCTCACAACAAATACGTGTACTAACCTCAAACGCGTTTCAACGACAATGTCACCATCCTTAGTGATGCACGGGCTACAGTAACCAAACTATAACTATGGTTTTATAAACTATTAATTATAGTTTGGTTACTGTAGTCCGTTCATCACTGAGGATGGCGACATTGTCGTTGAAACGCGTTTGAGGTTAGTAAACGTATTTGTTGTGAGATTTTGTGTTCAGGTTTTATTTTATCTTAACACCAAACAAATTTAATAAACATTTATAATTTACCATTTTTCTTTGTCATCTACGAACTATAATTCAGATGATCTTCAACTATTTCCTGCATATTACAAAAGATTATCTTCAAAATTCGATGAAAGATAATGTATACTGTACTGAAGTTATACAGTGCATGGGACTGTTTCGTCCATAAGCGGCTTTGTCCTGGCTGAATGACTGAACGACTTGGAGCAAAAACTACTTACTACAAAAACGTACCTTAAAAAGTGTGTGTCTATGACTCCTTAAGAACGTACCTTTAATTTTTCGTGTTTGTATAGAAAGGATTTTGCAAAACAGCTGTTCGGATTTAAAGCTCAGCAACAACCAAGTTAGCAAATTTAGAATCAATTTATTATTATTCACAATCAACAGTTGTTTTAGGTTAGATTAACAAACTGAAAGCAAACACATACAAAACTAAACGAAAAATGCTTACTGTGTTATAATCCAATTCAAACCGTAGTTACATATTATAAATAAAACAGCCGAATTGGATCAAAAACATAATTTTAGATTAGGCCTACATGAACCAATTTAAAATCGTGTAATTATTCTTCACAACTAACAGTTATTTTAGATTAGATAAAAGCAAACAAAAGGTTTACTCCATTATACTTTAGCAGCTGGTGTTACATATATATTAAATTTGTTTCAAATGTTGATTATTAATTATTTAAATATTAACGGTGAAATTACAACGCATGTCGTAATTCGAATTATTGGGGTTAGTCGTGTCTATTTCGATCTCTGTCTTACATTAGCCATGTAGGCTATACATCACCGTTCAATCGCAATTTCCGTGAAAATATCAGAGTATACATTAATCTGTTTGCATTTACTTAACCGTCGGTGTTGGTAAGCGAAACAAGTAGGCCTAGTCTTTTGTTTACGGTAGTTGTTTTTCACTTTTTACTGTAAGTGGAGCGTTTAGTGCAAACTTAACCAAAATGGTTGAACTTTAACCAGAATTTGTTGTGTTTAATTTTTCTCGTAATTTCTACAATATTTATTTTCACGCGATTTTATTTGTTTTTAGGCTCAGTGATGATTTTATTTTTAGAATATAAAGTAATTCCCTTCATTTAGTCAAGCTCTCCTACACAAATGTCTAATCAAGCGGAATACAGTATATAGGCCTGCAGGTATACAAGGTTACTATAAAAACAGGCCTAACTCTCAAATAAGGAAGTGTCCTACAACATTACATTGTACTAAACTAAATGTAAGCGTACTTTTTAGGTAGATTTAGAATAAAGTATTTATTTCAGTAATTTATTTCGGTTCCTAGACCCAAAAAACCATTAGTTCAACCATTTGGGGAATTGGTCTCCTCACGAAGGCGCTGAATACCTGCCTGCGTGTACGGAATATATTAGTAGAACTTATTCGCACCTCGGCCTTTATCTTCGGCTAAAGCATTGCTTCGGTCCACTCGCAGCGAAAAACTCTCTTTGAGAGTTTGCACCTCGACCTTGCGACCTCGGATTGTGGACGAACTCGCTAGGTGGATTTTAACATTTTTAACTGGGTACTTTTATGGTATTTTACGTTTTGATCGATTTTGACCGCTATCTAGCGGTCGTTAGCAAAACTATAGGTTTTCGTGTAGGCGCGCATATATTTTTGCGATTTTAAAGACTTAGATGATTATGGTTGGTCAAATGGTGCACTGGAAGTGGGGGAAATACCAAAGGCGAACTGGGCGAACAGCTAAGAAAGCTGTATCGCGTACACACATGAGGATATTTTTGAAAAACTGTAATAACTTCTGTAGGAAAAGAGATATAAGTTTGAAATTAAAGCGATGCACCCTTTAAACCACATAGATTGTGCCTACAAAATTTCATCCCAATCGGTCCAGTAGTTTTGGAGAAGAATTTATAAAATTTGCACGAAAACCGGGGAAGAGGGCTCGCCCAATGATAGTTTGATATCGATGCTGAAATATGTTTCAGATATTCTGCACAGCCTGCTTGATCTACAAACGTATAACAGATGACGAGGCCATCGGAGTCTATCTGCTCCTACAGAAACTGTCCAGAGAATGGCCTCTCCTTAACAATGTGACCAGGGATGAGAATGGTGCATTGTTCGCCGACGTCACCTTCGGAGGGTTCACGCTCATCACGCTGGGGCGCCTTATCGCTCACCTGTGTGGTGAGTTGAAGAGAGCGAGGATAATGGTGAGTCTGGTAGAAGTAAGGTTGGACCTAGAATGTAAACAGAGGCACGCCGATTATGAATACTTGCTTATATTGGGGAGATCACGATCTGCTATGGACGGGTCCTGGAATTTACTGTGCAACAGAGACGGTCTGAACGCGGCCGCGTTTCACACGGGCAAGTCTATCTCCAAGGTTCACATAACGTCACGGACGTGGGAACTGTGGCAATGACAGCTGTTCCACTGTTGCATGATCCAGCGCCTTCTATATTACGTAACTACCGGAAATCCTACTAATAGCAGTGGCAGTGGCAGGACACAGCTCAGCTGTTTGACGTAGTATGTTATTACAGTTGAAAATGCATTAAAATGCAAACAGCATTAGATTTCAACTGCAGTAGTGTGTTAGTTTTACAAATATTATTATGGTATCATATCCAGGCAGTTTATACTATGCAGCACAGTTTTGGTGTACCTCTAAGTACGGTACTGGGACCGTTTTTGTTTTTAGGTTGCGTGTAGAAAATCTAACAAGTCATTTATTTTATGCAAATGACTCAACGTTGATTGTTTCCGTATATTATGAGTTGAATTTTCTAGAGAAACTAATAAGTCATACTTATTCACAATATTGCACAATACTTTCCTACTTTTTGTAAATTTTTAAAGTGAAACCCCGAACATGTAGCTTGTAAAACTCATTAAGTCAAAATCACCTTCATTATTAAATAATTCGATCACGCAGCTGAACCGCTGACGAGAGTTGAGCAAATTTCCAAAATTAAGTTTATATGTTTTACGGTTTCAACCAACTATTTGGTAAATTGGTCTACTCACGAAAGCACTTGAATAGCTGCCTGCGTTGTACGAAGTAAGTAGAACTTGGTTGCACCTCAGCCTCCAGCCCCGGTTCACGCGCTGCTTCGGTCCGCTCGCTTTGCGAGTTTGAACCTCGACCTTGTGGCCTCGGATTATGCGCTGCAGCGGAAGGTATTTTAACTTTTGATCGATGTTGGGGGAACCAGACGGGCTATGAGGTCGTGTAAAAAAACAAAACGTCCAGAATGATCTCCATATTTATTCATTTAGATAAAACCGAAAAAGTTTCATTCTAGTACGAAAAATCTAAAAAAATGGTTACTTCCGGGCAAAAAACGTGCTTCCCGGTAGTCGGATAAATTTGGGCGACTTAATGTATACCAAATTTGGACCAGACCAAATCGGACGAAAAGCTGAAATTAGAGTGTAACACATATATATAAAATTTTTAATGACAACCAAAACGTGTTATGGGGAACATGATCGGTGCACATTGACCACCTTAAGTCTCACAATAAGAGTCACCGTAATAGCTCATATTTCCTATGGAAATTCGCTAATTACTGCAATACGATAGTATATAATTAACAATTAGTATACAAATAACTAAAAAACAAAAAAATTAAATGGGCCTGTCGGTGGGACGGCCGACAGAAGTTTATACTCATATAATTTTTCACAAAAACAACATTTTTGTGGTTTGTTGGACCTACTCCAATGAACCGGAAATTGTCATTTTGAAAAAGTCTTTGTTTAGGCCTATTATTAAATAATTATTTGTGATAAAATATGTTTACATCTACCGGCTTCAGTTTTGATCTTGTAAGCTGGAATAATTATTACAATATTTATTTTTTAGACCTTCACATTAAATTTGTCACAACAATGAACGTACAATAAGGTGGAAATACTTGTAAAAGTTGTAAAATAGTGCTAGTAGCAATCCTGGTGACACTTTCACAGCACCAGCACTGAGGAGCTGCTCAAGTTGGCGCAAGCGCTCTAGCTCAGTATTCCACTGCGCATCCTTGTTTTTGTTTCACTTTTTAGTCATTTACCTACTTAATCTTCGACCCGCGCACCTCCTAACATACAGTGAAGGAGGGAGAGAGAGAGAGTGGATACCTTAGCGTGAATCGGAATTAGCCTAAAAGCGTTACACGGCTAGGCATTCCACGCGAAATCACCTCATTGAATTTTCTAGATTCCCATACCTTGGTATCATGCATTTTTACTTTCTCACTTTATAGTCCAGTCATATTAGGTAAAAATACCCCTCTACCTGGAAATAATTCCCTAAAAGGGGAAACTTTGCATATGTATAGTACTAGCACCCAGTAACAACATATTAAAAATCAACATTCGTGCATGCTGTGTTACGGCCGCCATCTTGGAAAATGGCTGCCGATTTTCACTTTTTTGGCCATATCTCACTAACCGTTGGAGATACAAAAAATATTTTCAAACAAAAGTTAAAGACCAAAAAGAAATACATCTTTTCAGTTCTGATAAATGTTGTCCTATCTCTAACGGTTATTGAGAAAAATTCAAATTAGTAATAACAAAACTTGAATTTTGTTCGAATTTCTGCAGTTGAAGTGGGAAATTTAATTTAACACGTACATTAATCTTTAAGGTTTGGCATTTAGACCTAGGTATTATTGAAATACAAAATATTTTTGTTAGTTTCTTTTTATTTATAAACATTTTTTAAGTAAATAGGTAGAACAGTTATTTAATACTTAAAACATTTTGATTATTCATCTTCTTCTACAATCTCAGATTCATCAACCCCCACCTCTGGCGAGTTCTCACATGACAATCCCTCACATTTACCACACATTGCTGAACACAGTAGGCCTGCCCGTTTGCACTCACAGTAGTCAGAACACTTCTTACAGTTGCAAGAAATAACATGCATGATTCTCTCGGGTGCTGGTGGAAGAGTGGTTGGTAAAGGTTGCAGTGAATTGTCAGCCAAACTCCAACCCCAATGACACGGATCTAAATCATTTCCAAGCCATTTTTGAACTTGGTGATATACACGGAAGCTGTGTTGGGAAGCAGCAGCTGATGTTGGTGGTAGCGTAGCCAAATCAAAATTTGCTTGCAGCCCTTTCTTAGCAGTATATTGGTGGTATACGTAAAATCTGTGCTCATCCAATGTTTTATTCTTTGATTTACCATACAAAGCAATGATAAAAGTCTCTCCTGCTGCTGAAATTTGTTGTTTGGTTGCATTTCTGTCATCGAAAACGCTCACTGTATATCTAAGCCGTTCTTCTTTTTTCAATAAATTTAGACACTTTACTTTCCCTTTTCTGAAAATACTGGATGTGGTGTCACATCCTGACACTGCATGACAGAATAGAAGGACATCTTTGCATTCTTGATGGATCTCCTGTTGTTTGGATATGTTGAACATACTCGCCCTTTTAGAACCAGATTGAGGCCTAAATAACCAAATGTTTTCAGTAGTGGATCTACTTGTTAGTAAGACTAAAATGTCTGTATCCTGAGCAACAACAACTACTTTATCAGTAACTGTAGCACGTTGCAGAGCTACTGTAGTGATCAGTACATCAGCATCATCTGTTGCTTGATGTATTTCGTATCCATTTGAAGCTAGATGGCTGGAGAGCAAAGTGATGAGAGCCTTTTTATTTTTTGGATTAGATAGAAAATCAGCCTGGCTATGAGTAACATAATTATGTTCATCACATTGAACTTCTGGTATGTGATTTCTGTAGCGTAGCATATGGGCTTGTCCTTTAGTAGTTGGGCAGTCTGGATAGCCATCAAATACGATAACAGTATTTTTACCATAGTGTGCATTCACAAATGATTTGTAAGCGTTTACTACATCACCATATGTAGCAGGTTTAGGCCACACTACACAATGCAACAGGTGTCCTCCATCAAGGATGTATATACAATCCTGTTTAGCAATAATAGATTGCTCCTCTTCTTTGAAAGCAGTAACTAGAGAAGATTTTGTACCTTTTCTCATAGACGATTCGTTAAAAAGCGAAGTAGGTCTTGGTGCCAATTCATATTTAAAACACTCTTTTAACTCTTCTGGAGTGCTATGTAAACAAATGATCCTATTAAATAACTGTTGTACATTGATTGGAACTACTTTTCCTCTGACTGTAACTGATGAGGTGATAGGTGCTAATGGTACTACTCTTGCTTTCCTGGGAATAACTACTCCATGAAATGTTTTACCCATTAATGTTGCCATGGAGTTTGTTCCTTTCTCAACAGCGAGATCACACGTCACAGTACTGTCTCCGACAACACCAGAAGAAATACTGACGAGGTTACCTGATACTGTAAAAGGGTTATGTTGTCTCATCCAATACATAAATTTGTCTCTGTCATTTGTGTCCCTCTTCATACTGCTATCTCTTAAATCTTTGTGTTGCTTTGATGTTTCAGTAGATATCCCTGCAAAATCTTCAACTGCTGTGGCAATATCAGATGAAACAGGAGCACACAAAATCCATCTCATTACAGTGTCATTACTGAAGCCTCGAGTTTTGTTTTTACTAATTTGAGTTTTTCTCAATAACCGTTAGAGATAGGACAAAAGTTATCAGAACTGAAAAGATGTATTTCTTTGTGGTCTTTAACTTTTGTTTGAAAATATTTTTTTTATTTTTATCTCCAACGGTTAGTGAGATATGGCCAAAAAAGTGAAAATCGGCCGCCATTTTCCAAGATGGCGGCCGTAGCACAGCATGCACGAATGTTGATTTTTAATATGTTGTTACTGGGTGCTAGTACTATACATATACAAAGTTTCCCCTTTTAGGGAATTATTTCCACCTAATATCCTAATATGACTGGACTATTATTATAGTATAGACAAAGTATAGTGATCGCAAAAAAAATCGATGTTGAGATTTTTCTGGAAATATCCGTTTTGGGACCCCCTGAGTCCAAAAAAGTAGTTTTTACAAAATGTCTGTCTATGTATACAAAGCTAGAGCGAAAACTACTCGATCGATTTCAAACAAATGTGCACCAGACATGTCAAGTAGGCTTAGGCCTGTATGGATGCACGGAAAACGGTTTTGAAATTTTTTGAAAAACAACCCTCTTTTTGGCAAAAAAAAACCCAAAAAATCTGTTATTATTTTTTTATAAAAAAACGGCTCTAACGATTTTGATAAAATTTGGCTTATTTGTAGCCTTTAATGTACCCTACCATATGCAAAACACCGCATCTTACTAAAAATCCTCGTTTAGCTAACAATAATAACTGATTTTGGGGTTTTTTTGGCCATAAAGGGGGTTGTTTTTCAAAAATCTTCAAAACCATTTTTCGTGCATCTATACAGGCCTAATTGACGTGCAAATTTGTTCGAAATCGATCGAATAGTTTTCTCTCTAGATAATAATAATAATATTTATTAGTTAATCTCTTACTTTAATAAATCACCTCTCCTACCCCACCTACAATTATGAAGTCACAGTGAATCTGTTTAAGAATTTAAATATGTTTGTGAGAAAGTATGTGCCATTTCCTGGTACCGTTTATTTTAAATATTATTGGCTGTCTCAAATGTATCGTTTCATTAATTTTCAGGTTATGTTGTGCAATATTGCTCTATTCAAGCACAATATCAGCTGTTGATCAGCTGGAAATGGATTTATCTGTTCCAGAACTGTTTCTTCCTGGTACTGGGCTGCATAATGTTCCTCATTGTCGGCGCCTACGTTTTAACGTCCGTCGACGAGGTGCCGCACAAACTGGTAGACAACGCCATCGCTCTGGGAGTTCTGTCGATCATAACCGGTGTCCTCTTCCTGATAGAACTGGGCATAGTCGGCAACAAGACCCGCGAAGACACTAAACGGATAACATTGACGCCTGTTAAGGTTACGGAAAAGAAGAAGAAGAAAACTACCGGGAATGGCGTTCTGAAGGAAATGAAATCGTCTTTCAGAAAGAAGAAGAAGGACGTCGAAACGGAAACGAAGACGGTCGAGTTTAAAGAGGACGTAAAAGAAAAGGAGGAGAGTAAACCGGTTGGAAGGGAAGATTCTCCGTCGATGGAGCGAAGTTATGATGATAACAGGCAGTACGGGAGAAGGAAACTGGAGAATCGGGGATTTGTCAGAGAATCGCCTGACGGTCTAGGTAATGTTTTGCCCTAATAACAAAAAATACTATTTCTTTATTACTTCTTTCAAATATTACTGTTAAAATATTACATTACAAAAATGTATTTCCGTGTTTATGAATTTTAGTATAATTCTGTATTAGTTTTGAAAATTTTTATTCCATGTAAAAGAGACGGCAATAGAGGGGATCTTGATAGAAAAAGGTAATAAATAAAACTCGGTGCTACGCTACTTACTTCTAGGCTTATTTCCGATTTCTTTGAATGAAAATAAAATATGATTTAACCTTGATTTATCTATACACCTCTTGTCTTCTATGACAACAATAATGAGAAAAGATAAATATTAAACAAGAACGCTAACTGACAGTGTTGCCAGATCGACATTAATCATGAAATCTAGCTGACGGTGTTACCAGATCTATCAACATTAATCACGAAAGCTAGCTGACAGTGTTGGCAGTTCGGTCAACATTAATCATGAAAACTAAATGACATAAAACAAACATATCTATAAACAATAAATCACGAGAGCTCACTGACAGTATTGCCAGACCTATCAACACCAAACAAGAAAGCTAACTGTATTTCGAAATCACATCACAGACATACACTTCAATTTTATTTATACATGGAGCCCGCTCGGTTCTGTTCGGGCCTCCTGTTGTGTTACATTTAAGGTTATACAGTGCTTCTATGTAAATGTTTACAGTAGTAAAATTGCATAGTAACCGTTTTAAAATTGCAAAGTTACCGTTGTCGATAAGTTGTAGAGAATCAACGACCTATTAGCCTGTCCGAAGGCAGCGCATTCTGGTAGAGAATCTTTGAACTATCACCCCGATTGACGGCAGCGCTTCCTAAAGATATTACACGGGTTTAAGGTCCGTCAAGTTTGGGTTTTATTTTGGTTAAGATCGCTAGAAACAGTTATATAATGTATTTTACATTATATCACAAGGGTTTAAGCTCGGACAAATCCGGTTAGGATCGACAGAAACAGTTATATAATGTGTTTTACCTTATATCCCGAGAAAACTATAACATTTAAATCTCCTAATTTCTTCTAAGTGCAAATCGGATTTACTCGGGGATGATCGGTAGTGTTCGGGTTATATAAAGCGTTTTACATTATATCACAAGGGTACAGCTAAGATAAGTCGGACTCGAAACGGTAGAATCAGTTATATAATGTGTTTTACCTTATATCACAACGAAGCTCGGTTAATCCGATTAGGATCGGTAGAAAAAGTTATATAATGTATTTTACACTATATCGCAAATAATCCCAAGCACACTATATCATTTAAAGCTCCTAATTCCTTCTAAGTGCGAATCGGATTTACTCGGGAACGGTCAGGGTAGTGTTCGGGATTATATAATGTAAAACACGTTATATCACAACGGCCTTACGTTCGGTCGGACTCGGGTTTTAGTTATATAATGTGTTTTACCTTATATCACAAGGCTACAACGACTGTCCGACGGTAGCACGTTCTGGTAGAGAATCTTCGAACTCTAACCCTGTTCGACGGCAGCGCTTTCTGGTAGAGAATCAACGGCCTGTCCGACGGTAGCGCGTTCTGGTAGAGAATCATCGAACTCTAATCCAGTTCAACGGCAACTTTTTCTGGTAGTGAATCCTCTATTAGCCTGTCCGACGGTAACATTTAAATCTCCTTAAAGTGCCCTTCGGTCGGATTCGGTAATGTTCGGGGGAACACCCTGTGCATATATTAGGCTGCGATATATCGATAAGATGGCGAACTAGATGGCGACTTATTATAAATTTAGCGACGTCGTTTAACAATGCATATACACATCTTTCCGATCACCCAGTCGTTTTGGAACATCCTGTACATATAAGAGGCTGCGATATCTCGATAAGATGGAGAACTAGATGTCGACGGAATATAAATTTAGCGCCGTCGTTTAACATCGAGTATACAAATCTTTCCCATCACCCAGTCGTTTTGGAACATCCTGAACATAAGGAGACTGCGGCAATGGCATGCGATAATATGGCTACGAATTATAAACATAGCTACGTCGTTTAACATCGAGGATACAATGCATATACACATCTTTCCGATCACCCAGTCGTTTTGGAACACCCTGTATATAGAAGTTAAGTGTTACTCACACACATCCTCATACGCGGACTCTCGAGTTTTAAGGGAAACGTTTATCCGAAAGTGGAAGATCTACAGTTCCATAAAGGTACCTCGGAGGAAACCATGCAATATGATCAAGTCGTTGTCGACCAAGTTAATAATTCTCTTATGTAGCCGATAAATGGGAAAATAAAATTTAAAGACTGTAGTAGATTAGAGAAACTGGAAGAAGGGACAGAATTTATTATTTGTGCTATACAAGAAGTGCTCTATCGACATAGAATTCGATTTATTTTACAATTTGAAAACCTAAACACAATGTATTGTTCTAATTACTGGTTCGAAAAAGAATATAGATCTAAATTACAAGCTAAAGATTAAATTGGATATACTCAAGGTTACACCTATAACAGCTATGGGTAGGAGTGGGGGAGGGCGGGTACCTATAGCTCTGTAATATTATCTAGTGTTTAGTAGTGTTAAAACCCTGTGAGGATGATGACCATGTCATCGAAGTACATACGGGTAACGTACTAAACATAACTTACAATTTAGTTGTTTAGTTATTGTTTTTGTTTCTTGTTTTGTGGTTCGGAGATTTTATTTAAATCAGTGTGCCTTAGGTTAGATAACAATATAGGCCGAATTCGTTTCGTAGAAACTTACTACGTTGCATAACAATACGTCTTAGGTTAGTAACGGCATAGACTCCTATAAAACAATTGCTATTGTGGTTTTTAGCTTAGGTTAGAATAATATAGG
>JAGFPH010000064.1:1222401-1246591 GCA_018207615.1 Philaenus spumarius
TTTTTGGGGTTCTGGGAGCACCAAAACAGATAATACAACTGAAAATTCAAATTCGAACATTTTTACGAAAACAATACTTTCTCCATATAGGCCTACTACGTATAGGGTGGAGAAAGTAAAAAAAGCAATCCCATGACCAAAAAACGCACAGTGAGTTTCGGCCAAATCAATCTATGTATCGCTTTTAGGTCTACGTAAATTATTAGCTATGCACCAATAATCGCTGAAAATTCTGTTTTCCGCCAGTTTGTAACTCATAACTCCTAAACGAATATAAAAATTACAAATCAGGTATTGAGGGGTATTTAACATCTATGAGTACATTTCACATTATTGCATACTGTTTTGATATATATTTAACGATTAAACCAGCGTATACAGTAAATTAAAACACAGGCGACCTTGTCAAAGTGTTAAGCTTTCGATCCAAATCAGTTGTTTGATGTATAATGGTCGCGTGTAACGACCGTTCGCAAAATCACTAATGTTGTCCATAATTTTTACATAGGAACCCTAAATATTTCCGGAGAAAAAAGTAGCCTAGATTACTCTCCGAAAAGTCCTCTACATGCAAATTAAATTTTCCTCAAAATTTGTTCAGCCATTCCGGAGATAAGTCCGGACACACAGAGAAAACATTAAAAAAATGCATGTTTGGGTTTTGGTAAAGTGTGAATAATCATAAGAGCTTAGAAAAAAGTATTTATTTCGAAATAAAAGACAGACACTTCAATTTTATTTGTATGTATAGAAAGTGAAACAAAACACTTCACGATAAATCAAATATTAACAATATAAAATGATTGCAGCTGAACCGCAGATGTGAGTTGAGCGAATTTTCAAAATTAAGTTTATATGTTTTAGGGTTTCAACCAACTATTTGGGAAATCGGTCTACTCACGAAGACGTTGCATAGCTGCATGCGTGTACGAAATATATTAGTTGAATTTGTTTGCACCTCATCCTACAGCCCCGGCCTACGCGTCGCTTCGTTCCGTTCGCATTGTGAGTTGGCAACTCGACCTTGCGGCCTCGAATGAACTGCTTCGCTCGCACCGAAAAACTAGCTGTGCGAACTTGCATCCCGGCCGACGGCCTCGGATCAGAAGATGCCCCACGGTAAAATACCCCACGTGGATTTTAATCGGGTACTTTTATGGTATTTTACGTTTTGATCGATTTTGGGGTATCGAGTTGTAAGTCGCGTAAAAAACAAAATGTGCAGAATAATATCCTGTTAATTTTTTTTAGCTAGAAGCCCAAAAAGTTTGATTCTAGTACGAAAAGAATCTTACTTCCTGTCAAAAAAAAAACGTGCTACCGTATTTCTTTTGCTAACGAACTCGAGCGAGGGACAACCAATTTGTGTACCGAATTTGGACTAAACCGGACGTAAAATGCCGTCGTTAGAGTGCGAACAAATATGTAGTATTTAATTTTTAATGGCACTTTAAACGTGTTCTGGAGACCATGATCGGTGCTCATTGACAACTCCCGACCATAACACTCACTGCATGGCTCATCTTTCCCATGGAAATTACCTAACGAAAGAAGTAGCTCCTTCAAGTTTATTTCCGCAACAAACACTACAGGTAAGTAAAGTGTTTAGTCTGCAAACTGAATGAAGGCGTCCATGAATAACGTTATTAAAAACAATGAACGCATACAAAGTATTAATTATTACTGATGAAGAATGCTGCTTATTACGCATCCTCCGTGTTCATCTAGCTCGCACAAATGTTTGCAACCATATTTAACGAAGTCTATCTATGCTAATATTATGAAAAGGAAAACTGTGTACTATTTGTGTAGAAGAGTGGGAATAAATGTAGGAAAACGTTTTTCATATTCTGAAGACAGACACTTTACTGAGTATAAAAATAAAAAAAAACCGCGCGAAACAAAAATTTAAGAGACTATAAGAGAAATAAAACACTTAAAAATGCCATTGTGGTTATGTTTGCACTACTGTAAACCAAAGAATCTGAACCCTCAACTGAAAAAGATAATCAATAACAATCGTAAACAAAATATACAATACCAGGGGAAACCCCTGCATGCTCCGCACGCCATCCACGTTGGAACCTTCTGATTGTACACGTAATCATGTTGTTTTCTTTACAATTAAAGAATAATTCGACCACACAGCTGGACCGCTGAAGTGAGTTGAGCAAATTTCCAAAATTAAGTTTATATGCCTATGTTTTAGGGTTTCAACCAACAATTTGGGAAATAGGTCTACTCACGAAGGCGTTGAACAGCTGTCTGTGTGTACGCAATATATTAGTAGAATTTGTTTGCGCCTAGTGGCCTCGCGAGTTTGCACCACTTGGCTTCGAACCGGGTACTTTTATGGTATTTTACGTTTTTGTCGATTTTGGGGGAACCAAGCGAGCTATCGTAAAAAAACAAAATGTGCAAAATAATATCCTACATTTATATTTTTAGAATAAACTCTTAAAAAATGTCATTCTTAAAGTAAAAATCTCAAAAAATAGTTACTTCCGGTCAACAAATGTACTTCCGGTTGTTGGATTTTTTTGCTAACGAACTCGTCCGAGCGACATATACAACCAACACGTGTACCAAATTTGGACCAAATCGGACTTAAAATGCAGCCGCTAGAGTGCGAACACATATATACAAATGTATATATTTATATGAATTTTAATGACACCCCAAAACGTGTTCTGGGGACCATGATCGGTGCTCATTTGCTACTCCCGACCTTGGGTCTCACCATAAGGGCCACTGCAAAAGCTCATTTTTCCTATAGAAATTCGCTAATAACCCCAAAGCTAAGGTGATAAATAATGTTACATGTTCAAATCAAATTATTTCGTATACTTTATAACACCAAATATATTTGTGTAAAAAAATTAAAACTACAATTGTACTTAATTGTAGTTAATTAATTAAAAAACTTAATTAATTAAAAAACTTAATTGTACAATAATTTTAATAAAATTAATTATAGCCTTTGTTACTCAGGGATAGTGAAGCTTTTTATTAGTAAAACTATTTTTTCAAATGGTTCAGCAGTTCCAGAGATTACCCCCTACATACAAACAAATGTTACCTCTTTATAGTATTAGTACAGACTAAGGTTTTATATAAGCCTAACTGTATGCATGTGTAGTTATTATGTGGAACACCTTGTATTTTATGATGATTTTGGGGTTTACAAGTTATTTAAAGACATTTTTGTTCTTTATGTTTTTTTTATAGGACTAACCGTTTAAAAAGTTAGGTGATATACAGTTTTAAAAATACCCTAACTGAGCGGATGACACGATAAAATGAATAGCACTAATAAAGCATTTTTTTTTAGATAAACAAATAACTTTTTAAAATCAATAAATACGCTTTTTTTAATGTTTTAAAAACATAATACAAGGGAATTAAGTGACAAAACTACAAATTTGTCACACATGAAAAATGAAGTTGGTTACAGATGTTCAATATATGAAAATGTTTTAGTTTTCTTACTTAATTCTTCTGTGTTAAGGTTATTAAAATTTAATAAAATCCGTTTTTGTTTTAAAAGTTATTTGTTATATTGTTTGAAATTTCAAATTAACTCATATTTTTAATGGTCACTAAAAAGTAGGTGAAGTTCTCCATTGAAAGTTTGCTGTACATCTTGTGCTTTTGGTTGCCCAAGTTAAAAAAGACATCGTGTATAATAAATAGAATTTTGAGAGACACCCCAAAACGTGTTCTGGAGACCATGATCGGTGATAATTGACTCCATCATAAGGGTCACTGCAATAAGTCACATTTCCTATGGAAATTCGCTAATAAAATTATCAATTTGTATTAAATATCTTAGGAGGGGATCCTTGGCGGGGGGGGGGGGGTTCGGGGAAAATGTTGAATAATTATAGGAGTCAACTAAAACTCCAATTTTCTTTCATACACAAGTGTCTAAAACTATAACATTTTTTAACAACATTATGCATTTTGTCAATGGAAATTATAAAAAAAATTCAAGTTAACGTGAGATGAGCGAATTTTGAAATAAAAATACGCACTCTAATAGAAAGAATAACCTAAAAAAAAAAAATAAAATTATTGTCAATATTATTATTATTATTTTTTTTTTAACGTCTGCTGTTTTGCACTTAAGGCTAATGAAGACGGGACCTACAGTTTTACGTGGAATCCGAACCACAGCCAACGATGTCTGTTAAGAAACCATTTAGAAAATTATTCGGGGTCAATTGAACCCGGGACTTTTCCATTGATGGTTGCCATGACGATTGATAAAGCATTGACGCCTTAACAACCACGGCCACCGTGGCTCGTCAATATTATTAGGAAAATAATAACATACGGAAGTAATGTAATTTAAATAATACAATGAATTACCTTATAAGGTCCGTCTTGTGACTTCAAATTGTTTTTGATCTAATTCGTTTGCGACATGTTTCGAAGTCTTTACAACTTCATCATCAGATACATCTTGCTGTTTTTCATTCACTCGGGGAACTCGTCACACATTAAAGTCGTTAAAACCATAACACTTACACAAACACAAAAACATTAAACTAAGTAAAATAAAAACATTAAGTAATTTAAATATTATATTTCTTTATACAATAGCCTAAATGTCATATAAATGTAAACAAAATAGACAATTGACGAGGGGAGTGTTGTTACGACGTTATATATTTGCAATGTTTTATTTGAATTTCTGAAATCATTATGTCTGATTGTATTTATAAAATCAAAATGAGAAAAATGTTTATGCCATAATTTATTTAGTGGAAGATTACTGTATAAATTTCACACTTCACCTTGCCGCCCCCCTCCCTTAAACCTGCCCCTGGTTTAGGTACTACCAGCGAATTTTTAGCGAATTTCCATAGGAAAGATGAGCTATTGCAGTGACTCTTATGGTGAGACTTCTAACATCGGGAATGGTCAATGAGCACCAATCATGGTACCCTGAACACGTTTTGGGGTGTCTTTACAAAATGTATATATATAAGTGTGTATATCTATATATATAAAAGCGAAATACCACTGACTCACTCATCACTATTTCTCAAAAACTACCGAACAGATTGAAATGAAATTTGGTATGTAGCTTCCTCTAGGGCCATAGGCGCTCGCTAAGAAAGGGTTTCAAAAAGTTCGAAATTTTAGGGGAGGTTTGGGGGATCAAAGTTATTAAATCACGATTTCTTCAAAACTACCGAACGGATTGGAATGAAATTTGGTATGTAGCTTTCTCTAGGGCAATAGGTGCTCACTAAGAAAGGGTATGAAAAATTTTGAAATTTTAGGAGGGGTTTGGGGGGATCAAAGTTACTAAAATCATAATTTCAGATCTTTTATTATTATGACAATAGTGCTTTTATTATTTAAGATCTATATATATATATATATATAAGCCAAATACCACTCACTGACTGAACACTTAAAAAGAATACAATTACGTTAAAAAGTCTGAAAATACCATCCACCACGGGCAACGCCGTACGGGTCAGCTAGTTACATATATAAATATGTGTTTGTGGCCGCATTTTAGGTCCAAATTTGGTACACATTTTGGTTTTCTAAGTCGCCCGGTTGAGTTCGTCAGCCAAATAATCCAACAACCTGAAGCACGTTTTTTTTTGACAGGAAGCAACATTTTTGAAGAGAAAACTTCTTATAGCCTGTTCGGCACTTTTTGCTTCGGTATTCGAATGAAATCTCGCGAGCCGTACCTTACCTTACCAATTATATTTTAAATGCGTGTAGTTAATTTAGTCACAAGCACCTATGAAATGGACATTGTGCTTTCTCATTTTGTAAGTTGTGTTAAAATAGTTAACTTGGTAATACCTCTGAAATGGACATAGTGATTCCTCATTTCGTAAGTTGTTTTGAAATGGTTTACTTGGTAGTGTTAAAATACTCAAATTTCAGATTAAACCAATATGACCAACAATTTATATTCATTACAGTTTTAACTTCTGTCGGCAGTCCCGCGACTGCTTTCTTTAATTTTTAAATATTCAAAAGAATGTTCTGGGTTTTTGAGGATTTTATGTATTAGAATGGAACTTTTTGGCGTTTTATCTGAAAAAATCATTTTAGGAGATTTTTAAGCACAATTTTCTTTTTACACGACCTTATATCTCGGCTGGTTACCCCAAAATCAATCAAAACGAAAAAAATCAATGTAGCCTACCCGAAGGATTTTACCGCGGGGGCAGTTTCTGGTCCAATGCTGACGTCCGGAATGCAAGCTTTCGCGTGAGCCGGGGCTGAGGTGCAAACAAATTCTACTAATATATTTCGTACACGCAGACAGCATTTCAGCGCCTTCGAGAGCAAACCAATTTCCCAAATGGTTGAAACTCTAAAACAAATAAACTTAATTCTGGAAATTCGCTCAACTCGCCTAAGGTTCAGCTGCGTGAACGAATTATTTAACTTGTAATTTAGTTAGCTATTTTCAATCTTAGATTACCCAACAGTATTTTAAACCATGTTCGATAAAGTGGTAGTAAAAGAACTATACAAAACTTTTATACAGTTCACGTGGGTTGTATTCGTATAAAATGTGAATGTTGATGCTACACATGGCAAGGCATTGTGCCAACAAACATAAAGAATGCAGGATTAAAGGATGCAGAAACAATAGATGGAAGGCCTATCGCTGATCAGCTGTCCATTTGCATTCACAATACATGATCAGTCGGCGTCCATTTGTAATTAAGCCAGACCTATTTCAATAACAGCTCTATAGAACAGCTGATTGTCATTCTAAACTAGAAACAATAGCGTTTTGAAATTACAGTGCTACCACGGCGAGGGAGAACCTAAAATCTATTATTCCCTACTTACATTATCTATACTTATAATAAAATTATACTGTTTTAACATATTCATTAACTAGCTGGTACCTCCGGTTTCGCTCGCAGATGTGATTAAATAAATAAAAGTTATATCGAGTAAGTATTGTGCCTTACAATTACACGAACTTACAAAAAGCTACTTTAGATGCGAGTTCCATGGCCCAATAACGCACAGCAAGTTTCGTCCAAATCGATTTATGTACCTAGCACAGTACCTCTCTTTTAGGGCTACGTAAATTATTAGCTATGCACCAATAAACGCTAAAAATCCAGTTTCAGCCAGTTTGTTATTCATAAGTCCCGAACGAACATACAAATTACAAATCAGGTATTTAGGGGTATCTAACATCTATGAGTACACTTCACACTATTGCTTACTGTTTTGATATATATTTAACGGTTAAACCAGCGTATACAGTAAATTTAAAACACAGACGATCTTGTCAAAGTGTTAACGCGCATCTGATACTCAAACAAATAATAGCCTATATGCCTGTCTAATTTTGTAGACTCACTAATAACACTATACGTTAGTACCTTTTTACAATTCAAATTTTGAGTTGTACAATTAATTTTATTTAAATTAAACTATTTTTACAGGATTCTCGCCGGCCCTGTGTTGTACCTCGCCCTATCACAATAAAATTGTGTAGTGAAGGTAGTAAATATACACTTCAGTGAAAACGGACAGATAAATTGTTAATAATTGGTAGTAAATAATCCTAAATAAGCGTAGTAAATAAGTATCGGTATTATTTATATTCTTGATTTGAGATAAAGAGTTTAGAATAAAACATGAATAAATGATACAAAAGTAAAAATAACATTATACAATAAATAATAAAACAGCAAAATAACTATTTGCATAGTTCTGGAGTCACAAATGAAACGGTGGCGTCTCCCCAGCGCCGAGTCTCCTCAGCGCCGAGGGCAAATTAGTCTCTACAGCGCCGAGGCCATAAATTATCAAAGGGTCTGCTCAGTGATGCAGAAGTGACGAGGGTTAATATCTTCAATGCCGGGCTCAATGAGTTTAATAAGTGAAGGAGTAAATATTTGTCATATTTTTATTAAACTAAAAATACAATGTTATAGTACAACGCATTTAGAATGGCGAGCGGGCAACACATGCGCAGGAAAGCACGCCTCCCACCAACTTCAGTCTCAGTCAAATAGTAAAAAAAGTACAATCAGTGTCAAATCTGCACAGACATGCATGGCTGTGTTGAATATGTGGTGTGTATAAAGCCATCGTCTATAAACTTGACTGTACGCCGCACTGCCTAGCCTCGGTACGGGAAATATGGCGGGATAGGTACTCCGTCTCTCTCGCACTACCCTCCCTACACGCCATTCTAATTGATTCTATCTATACTTTAGAATTCGAGGAGTATTAGGTTAGTAAAATTTGCGTCATTCCAGTGCTGATCATATACTGTGCTCAGTTGGGCACACGCCATTACCTCAGTTCGTTGCTTTCGTGAATTCCAATTCGGCTGTCAAAACTGTCAGATTATGCCAGGTAGCCCACTCGGCGCTGAGGAGACTCGGCGCTCTGGAAACGGATTCAAATGAAACACCGTTGATCGCGTCGCGAGGATTTCCACACCGTTCATGTGAGAGCAACGTTGTCAACTTTGCGACTGATCAGTGACTGACCAACACCAAACATCTGACGATGGCTCCGAGCTCATTTCGGTTAGTTGAGGATAACAGGAGAATACATGTCCCTCCCAGGTCAAAATTCCTGCGCATAGCGACGCAGCTCGGTTATTTGTAAAAACGCGGTATTAATACCGCGCACGCAAGCGCTCGAAGGTTAAAGTATGTAGACAAATTCATAATTAAGTGTTCATGTGATTCTAGTGCAGTATGATAGAAAGTATCGTTCATAACTTGTACGTAAAGGACTTTTTGGTGCTTCATAGCTTTTTTATGGTTTGCAAATTATTTTTCATTATTAGTGTTTTATTGTGTTAGGAAAAAAATTCAAATTTTGTACTTACAAAATGTCAATTACATAACAAATCAAAAGCATTTAAAAAAATGTAAAATGCAAAAATGCGTATTGTGACTGCGCTTGAAATGAGATCTTGCAAACAATTTTGTGATAAAAAATAAACGAAATAAATGGTTTGAAATTTAACATTGCTCTTATGAGATAAAAATCCAAGATGGCCGCCATTACAGCAGACCCTTAAACCACGATCTCGCACCATAAATATACTATTACCCTTTTGAAGCAAATAATCTAAATTAAATTGTTTTTCTTTCCTACATATAACTTAACAGTAATTTGCGCCAAATTTCAGGTCTAATAGCATCATTAGCGAATTTCAATAGGAAACACGACTTATTACAGTGACTCTTACGGTGAGACCCAAGGACGGGAGTGGTAAATGAGCACCGATCATGGTCCCCAGAACAGGTTTTGGGATTTAATTAAAAATTATATATATGTGTGTGAGTGTGTGTTCACACTCTAACGTCCGCATTTTAGTCCGATTAGGTTCAAAATCTTTACATACGTTGGTTTTTCAAGTCGCTCGGACGAGTTTGTTAGCCAAAAATATCCGACAACCTGAAGCACGATTGTTGCCCGGAAGTCAAATTGTTTGAGATTTTTCCTACTAGAATGAAACTTTTTTGTGATTTTATCTAAAAAAAATTAATACAGGAGATAATTCTGCACATTTTGTTTTTTACACGACCTTATAGACCGTCTGGTTCCCCCAAAATCGATCAAAACGTAAAATGTACCCGGATCATATCCATGTGGGGGATTTTACCGCGGGAACAGCTTCTGATCCGAGGCCGACATGCAAACTCGCGAAGCAAGTTTGTCCGCTGAATGAATCTGAGGCCGTAAGGTCAAGGTGCAAACTGGCAAAGCTAGTTTATCCGCTGCGAGCGGAACGAAGCAGCGCGAGGGCCGGGGCTGAGGTGCAAAGAAATCGTACTAATATATTTTCTACACGCTGGCAGCTATTCAGCGCCTTAGTGAGCAGACCAATTTTACCAAATAGTCGGTAGAAACAATAAAACATATCCTATTACTTTAAATGAGCAATTCTTGTATCTTTGTATCTGTAGCGGATCTCGAAAACGGCTCTAACGAATTCAAAGAAATTTTGTATGTAGGTTTAGTTTTGATTTTTAAGTACACCCATATAGTTGTATTTCGTGTAAAAACGAAATTTTTTGAGAAAATCTAATTTAAAAGTGAAAATTTTAACATAGGGTCTTATGGGTTGCCATGTTGGTTACAAAATAACAACGAAATAGTAAATAAAGCGATCAAAACAGCTGTTTATGAACAAGCCAATTTAATTTATACGGTTTTAGCACGTTGGAAATAGAGTGGAATAGAACTAACTGAGATTGAGTATTATCCAAAATCAGCTGTTCATTGGATATTTTTTAATTACTGTTAAAAAAACATCTGGTGTGCACATCACACAACTTTCCTTACCAAAATAGATGCTGTATCAATTATCAAATTTCTCGAGCGAGAGATTGATGATACCATTTTCGAGTTAATAGGAGTATCCGTTTCGAAGAAAGCGGTACTAACTTCAAAACGGTTAATCCCACGGACCTGATTTTGGTCTCAATCGATTTCTAACCTCACAAAATGTCAAATTTGATACCAAATACGGCTAGTTTTAAAAAAAATTTTTTACCCCCAAAAACGCCCTTTTTGGGGGCAATTTTTGAAAAAATGGAAAAAGTTGAGTGGGGTATCGTTTTTGACATTATTTTGGACGCTGAATCGAATGAGGCCATTTTCAAGTCGATAGGAGCAGCCATTTCAGAGATAAAAACAAAATAACTTGGTTTTTGTAATAACTTTTTTCAACGAATTTTTAACGGTCTTTCGCGTACATAGGGTGTTAAGGGGGTCGGAGTAGAGTATGTTAGCAAAGTTTAATCAAAATCGTTAGAGGGAATTTGGAGTAAATACCAAAAATGTGCTAAAAACTGCTCCCACGGTAAGACACCACCTCCGATTTGCTTCAAATTTACATGGGTTTAATTGTTTACATGTTTGAAGATATCCTGTAAATTTCAGTTCGATCCGTCCAGCCGTTTGCCCTGTGCACTCCGGACACACACACACACACACACACACACACAGACAGACCAATTGCCAAAAATGCATTTTTTGGACTCAGGGGGCCTTGAAACGTAAAGATATTATGAAAACTCGACATCGAATTTTTGGGTCGATCGCAATACTTAGGGGAGAGTGGGGTAAGACCGGGTAGCTAACACTTGACGGCTCACTGAAGCTAAAATATTCATCATGTCAAATCCAAATTTATTATAAATAACCACTAACTGTATGGCTGCAATAATATTTCCGTTAAAATTATTAATCTACAATAATACATTTGTTATAATTAATTTTGTTAAAAAAGGCAAATCACCCGGTCTTACCCCACCAGTGGGGTAAGACCGGGTGACCATGTTAATGTAATGGAAAAATTAAAAAAAATGTATTTGTCTATAAAGTACAAAGAAAATGATTTATTTACATATTTATATACAACATTCAAGAACAAAAATCACACGTGAAGTAACAATCATCCTCATCAGCACCGCTGCAACTCTCGTGGGCCCATCCGTGACAAACAATACACTGGATCCATCCCTCATCGTCTTTGGAGTTGGAGTATAAATCATTGCAGTATAAGCAGGCGGCATCAGATGTAGTTTCCAAATCTGATTCATCAGAACAATCTTCATATTTGGTTCCAGTCTTAGGCTTCGATTTAAATTTTTTTTTTATCATTTTCTTTTTTTTCTCAATGACTTTATTTTTTTGCTTTTTAATCTCTTCTACAAAAAGTTTCCTCTTTCTTGACAATTTTTTCTCTTCTTCCTTATTTTTCTCTTCTATTAAAACTTCTAGTTCATTTTTATACGGCGATGCTGTTAAAATTACTGTTTTGCCTTTTCTTTTATCAGCTTTTTCAACCCTTTTCCTTTCGACATGAGGTGGTGGCATTACGTCTCTAGGGGAAATAGCAAAAGACGATGACCCAATTAATACATTATCTGATGACTCAACTACCAAACTCTTCGAACAGCAGGGTTCATTTGGTTCAGGCATATTTTCATCCTCTGTAGGTTTGTCTATATTGGGAAGTTCATGGACACGAGCGGACTCCACATTTCCAGCTTTTTCAAGTTGCGAAGTAGACAAAATCTCCCGTTCATTTGAAACTAGGTTATCTTCCGATGGTATTGGATTGTCTGTAGTTTTTGATGGCGCAAAGAGATGTTCAGGGAAAATATTTCTGTTTAAAGGATAAATCCCTGTGTATTTAAAACCATTTACTGCAGTCTGCATATTCGCTGCTCGGAGAAAAGCTGAACCAAAGAGTTTAGCAACTTGATGAATTGTGACAGCTCTTCCGGGATGCTCAGCTAGCGACTGACGGACTTCTTGTTGGTAGTAAGTGGACAAAGGAGCCATAAATGTGACGTCCAGAGGCTGCATCCTATGGGAACAATGTGGAGGTAGACACAACAAAGTAACATTGTTTTCCCGAGCCAAATTTATCAAATCCAAGCTTTTGGTATGAGTAGCATGTCCGTCCAAAATCAAAAGGACTGGCTTATTAGCAGTAGGCTTTGAAAATTCAATGAATTTTTTAAACCAGCACAAGAAAAGTTCGGTCTGCATCCAACCAGTTGGGTGATACTGCGCAAAACTTCCTGGTGGTGCATCATCCATCAGAATAGGGTTTTCCCTCTTTCGAGGAAAAATAAACATTGGTGGCATAAAATTTCCGGAAGCATTCATGCACGTCTCAGCTGTGACCAACACTCCTCGCTCGGCCGACGTCAATGCTCCAACCTGTTTTTTCCCTCGTAAAGCGAGTACCTTTGATGGTTTATTAGGGACAGTTGTTACTCCTGTTTCATCTACATTGTAGATATTGTTTGGGAGAAAGTGGTGTTTTTCATACAAGCTTTCTAACAAATCGAAAAATGTATTTACAGCGACTTTGTTAAACCCTATAGCTCTAGCAATTGAAGTGTTTTCTGGGTTTCTGAGAGAAATATTTGTTTTATGTCTTTTCAAAAAGCCATATACCCAGTCCTTACCTGCCATCTTGTAATCATTATTGAATTTATGACTTAAATTATTTTTAATTGCAAGATCATATGCAAGTTTACGGACATCTGTTAAGGTTAGTCCAAAAAGCCTACTCTCTAACATCAAAATATGGTCAACTAATTCCTTTTCCTGGTGTTTAGAGAAAACTGTAGTACATGGCCCCAAATTGCATTTACTAGATGCTTCTGCAGAAGTCAGCTGCTTGTTTCTACATTTCTTAACCCTATCTTCTAAAGTAGTCTGCGGAACATTGAAAGATTTTGCAGCTTTCAAATATCCCATTGTACCTGATATCACAGCTTCGATGGCTCCTTCCATGCTCTCCTGACTCCAGGACTGGCGATTCGTCTTACGCTTGTAAGTTCTCGGCATATTGTTCCTGTAAAAAAAAGGAAGTTGAAATGTAAATTTTAAATAAAGCAAATCATGTCTAAACTATCAATTTAAGGGTCGGCTCTAGCTGTCCACTCCTTAAGACCAATGTTAAATTAAAATCCAAATTTTCCTTTATTTCTGATCAGAAAATTATAAACGATATGTCAATATGCTATGGTCAAAGCTATGGTCAATATGCATGCAAATGGCTTTTTAAAAATTAAGAAAAATATTTTGTTTAATATTTATTAAAAGTTTAAAACATTGATTTGTAATATTTTTTATGTTGTCGCTATTAATTATAGCGAAAAACTACCAAGCCATTCGCCTGAAGAATTTTGTCCTCAAGATTTTGGTATTTTTTTAAAACGCTATTTGAACAATTGGGGGTTTTAAATGGATTCAGGCTGAGCAATGTCCGTGTAACCTACCGCCGCTGTAGGGAGTCGCAGGTTGCTTTCTGTTTTACTAGAGCCGACCCTTAAATAAACAATTTTTTGTGTCAAGATTTTCAATTTCACAATAAATTATACTGCTACAATTATAAAAATCTCTCATACATTATTCTAATATTTCAATTTCATTAAATTGGTAGCTAATTATTATTTAATGTAATTAATTTGTTATTATTAAACATTAAAAACTTTATTGTTATTAAACATTAAAAACGTTTAATTTGAATCAATTTGTTTAACATGAAGTTAAAAAGTTACAGAGCTTAAAAAAAATGTATTAGATTATTAACAATAAATTGAAGTAAGATTTTAGACTCTTGAGAACTATTGTGGGGTAAGACCGGGTACTACCCGGTCTTGCCCCGTAGGCAGTACCCGGTCTTACCCCGAGCGTAGAGGTTATACAAACGGAATATTATTGGGAAAATACAAAACCTTTTCAACATTGTTTTATACAGTATAATAACTGATTTAACATGCAATTATGGGGAAATTTTAAATTTTACTCTAACTCTTAAAGTACTTGAATAAGGTTAGTTAGAAAATTAGTAAACATTGGAGAGAAAATATTAAAAAACAAACTTACCAATTTTGACGCTGTCTCTTCGGTGCTATGAAGATGCCGTAATGGCCGCTCCTTTAGCTTGTCTTGTAGAGTATAGTTCCATCATTGTCCGGTAGAAAGCACCACAAACTTGTTCAAAACTAAGGTACCCGGTCTCACCCCACCACCCGGTCTTACCCCACTCTCCCCTACCTTACCTAGTATAGGGTAAGGAAAGTAACAAGCTAATTTATAATGTTTTAGCACGTTGGAATTAGAATAAATTGGGCCTGATTTAACAATTTATTTTTTCAAAAAAAAGGTAAACTTGGCAAAGAAGGATACATTCTAATAGTCAATTTTGTAATATAGGCCTGGCTCATTTCTGAAACATAGTACTGAGGTTATGTTAATACTGCAATAATTTTTACTATATTTATGATTGGTTTCAAAACTTTAGTTGAAAGAAGATAGTAGAACTAGGACTAAAATCGTAATGAAAGCCTCTCACGTTTCTAAAGCATGTATTTGAGGTTATAATTAATCTTGTAATGACTGTTACGATATTTAAGCCTGGTTTCATAATTTTATAAACCTATGTACAAACGAGCCAAAGATTAACGAGATTCTTTAGCGAATTTTCCAACTACGAGCGAAGCGTCCAGGGGCAGAGCCCCTAGTAAACTTAATTTGGGAAATTCACCCAACTCACGTCAGCGATTTAGTTGCGTGGTAATTTAGTTGTAATTATTTTTAAGAGTAGTTATCCCATTTCACCCTTGGACTGTACACGGGACATCTTGAGCTGTAGCAACCGTTAAAATTTGAACAGTTTACAGAGTGGGCTGGGGAAAGGGGCGCTCCAGCGCATGCGTGCCCTTGTACTAACCTCACATGAAGACATTGGTCACGTAGGTGTCGCCATAGATCATGAATAATAAAATAGATCATGCATGCATACGGGGGCTGTGTGCCGAGAAAAAGGTTGTCGCGAAAATAGTACATGACCGCGCCGCGAGGTAGCGCTAGGGAGAAATCATTGGTAGCATTGGTGTTTCACACAGCTTCCATCGTTTCCCCAATAGATAACGCCACTATCGTCGAATTTCCAGTGGAACAAAATATTGCATTGAATCGGAGTTCTATTAGGTTATCCAAATACAATGGTGTCGCTGAGTAAAGCAATACATTTCTCATGAAAAGGGTAAACTTATATTTAAAAAATTTCCGAGAAGTAATAATCAAAAGGGGTTTTACATTAAAAAAGACAATACTGTATACTATCATTGTATTTGGATAACCTAATAGAACTCCGATCCAATGCAATATTTCGTTCTACTGGAAATTCGACGATAGTTGCGCTATCTATTGGGGAAACGACGGAAGCTGTTTGAAACACCAATGCTACCAATGATTTCTCCCTAGCACTACCTCGCGGCGCGATCATGTACTATTTTCGCGACAACCTTTCTTGCGGCACACATCCCCCGTATGCATGCATGATCTATTTTATTATTCATGATCTATGATACTAGCCAGGCCCGGATCAGCAGCTATTTAAGCCCTAGGCCAAAGTTCTAAATTACGCCCCCTTCCGGGGGTCTGGGTGTGGAATTATGTTGCATGTTTAACTGTAAAACTCGTGTTTTAGAGCTTCTCTGGGGGCTATTTAAGCTATTAACACAGTTTTATTTTTAGCCCTTTTGAATGAATTTTTAACTATTTTCCAAGACAAAAATGTATATCAATCACGCAATAACAGCGATTGAAATGCCAAAATGTATGAAAAACCAATACTTGTAATTTGTAGTAAGCAGACATATTGACTAAAAAGAAACCATGTTAAAAAATTAAACACTACTAAACAACACTGTCTATGTATTTTTTTAAATTTCTTCTTTCTGGCTTTGGACCAGACAAATAATTGAATTGTTATAGTGAAATTCACAAACCTGCGCCCTAGGCCATACTTATGGGTAATCCGGACCTGATACTAGCTACATTGAAGAAACAACACTATAAGAAGCGAAACCCTCATGTTATCAGAGGTAACACTTTTCAACAGTCGAAAAAGCATAGTTGGCATCGAGGCCAACAGGTACCGCCAGCAGCATCGCCGCGTGGACTGTACCTTCTCTGTTGGGACTGTACTGTCGGTCGGTCGCGTCTTCGTTTGTGAAGTTACTCTAATGGGTCGGATGTTTGGAGTTTTGTAATTTTTATTTTTATTTGTGATAGAGAACATTAATTAACAATATTTTTTTCGTTAGTTTTTAAATTAACATTTTACTTTTATTACCGTAGTTTTACTTTTAAAAATTCAGCAAACTCCATAGCAATTTCATCTGTATCCTAATTCTTATTTATATAAAGCTAACATTTGGAAAACCTGTTCTTTTAGTGTACTTTCAAGTTCAAAGAGTTTACCTGGTTTAGAAGTGCATTTATATTAAATCTTTAACTTTAAATTTTGTAAATTTTGTAAGCTTGGTTTCTTAAGAGATTTGTAATATTCTATTTGTGTGTATGTTGTTTTCCAATGTATGTATGTGTCAGGGGCGGATACAGGATTTAATTTTGGGAGGGGTCATAAGAAGTCGAAAACAACATTACCGAGAATTTAAAAACAACGGGTCTGGGGCATTAATAAAATATATTATAAACTCTATGAAATAACTTTTTAATGCATTTCTAGACCTTAAATATTGTCTTGAAAGAGCAAGAGTTTCTTACAGATTAAAGAATAAAATAAGCACTAATCATTAAAGAGTTAACAGGAACGGTACTAAAATCAATAACTCAACAACACGATCATTAAATCCGCTTTGTTTCACTAAATTTAAAACAACTTAACACAAGCTTTCACTTATTGAAGTCATAGAATTCCATACGGCGGAGGCTCCGTAAAACAATTAGCCCAACCAATAGGATTTTTTCTTTTTTATTGAATTTCAGTTTTAAAATTTGTTATAAAATAAATAAACGGTATCAGTTAACTGACACAAACTTTCTCCCAACTTACTGTAGTCAAAATAATATTGTTTTTAATCATTTTATTTACTACTTTTTAGAACAAAACAAAAAAATAATATTCTACCTACGTCAATCGTATAAAAAAGTTATTGTCCCAGGCGGGATTCGATCGCGCGACCTTTGAATTACTGGCCGTCCTCGCTACCGTTGTGCTACCCCGTGCGGCCGTCGCAGTGATGCTAGATTGACAACATAAACTTGTTTATTTTTAAACATTTCCCCATAATTATGAAACGCCGAAGTTTTGATAAAAGCGGGTGGTGTCATTTTGTTTGGCATCTTAAGCACTATAAATACTGAAAATTTGATCAAAATCGTTAGAGCCGTTTTTGAGAAATTTGCATTTTTGTCGTTTTTTATTGGTTTTTAGGGGTAAATTACCCTTAAAAATTAAAAATTCCAAAAAATGAAAAAAACGCCTGGAGATATTAGGGTTTGGTACCAACATACCAAATTTCATGAAAATCGGACCAATAGTGTCCCCTCTGGTCGTGTATACATACTGACACACTGACAGACAGACACCACGTTAAAAACACTTTTTTGGGTTCAGAAAGCACCAAAACAAAAAATTCCACTAAAAATATTTTTGGGTTCAGGGAGCACCAACACAGATAATTGCACTAAACAATTTTTTGGGGTTCTGGGAGCACCAAAACAGATAATTCAACTGAAAATTCAAATTCGAACATTTTTTCGAAAACAATACTTTCTCCATATACTACGTATAGGGTGGAGAAAGTAAAAACTATCAAGCAAGGAATTTTTGCTCATTTTTTATAAACAAACGTAACAATAAATTTGGACTTTTGGGATTTTTTGTTGATATTATCTTATCTTCTAAAGCGAGAGATAATTGTTTGTCTGCTAAATGGATCTGGAATCTCCGTCTAAGGATTTTTGATTTTTCGATTTTATATTAGGCTTTTGGCCACGAGAAATCGATTGGAAATGGTCACCAGTCTGGGAAAATTCGTTTTCTACGTCTTTTTATTAAATTAAAAAGTGAAATTTGTCCATTTTAAACAATACAAAGCACAGCTGATGCAAATGTTTTCAATGCCATTAGGCCTACAATAATCATCTGCTTTCTTTTAAACTGTATTTATTTTATTATAGGTAAGCCTAATGTTGTATCTATTTATAGTTACCATGGCAACGAATACATAATAAACATACCCTTTATTTAGTTGTTTAATGTTATAGGCCTAACCTAAACGATGTTCACGGAAATTTGCAATAATAGTAGTTATTGACGTGCGCGAACTAGGCCCTAGGAATAAATCGATATTGAAATAATACTTTAATTTAGGCCTGACTTATTTCTGAGGCATAGCGTTGAGATTGTGGTTAATCCTTTAAACTGTATTTTTATTACAGGTAAGCCTAATGTTGTATATACCCTTTATTTAGTTGTTTAATGTTATAGGCCTAACCTCAAAACTCAATAATCCAATATTTATTATTGAAATCATAGCCCTGCTTATAATCGAGCTTTAGCTCGGTCTCCAGGTACTACAAATTTATGCGTGGATCACGTTATTTCCAGCGGGACATTTGTAAAGAATTAAAAACCTACAAAATGGTTTTTGAAAACCCCGATCGGACCATTTCTCACCGAGAAAAGTCGGAAAACGCTTAAAAATTACTAGCCTATTCAAAAGTTAATATCTTTGTTAATTTATAATACTGTATTTAGGGCAGATCTTTCGGAAAATTATTGTTTAGTATTTGTATTTCAAACAGGCGGAAGATAAAATTTGTCGCATTAATAGTTTTTGCACAATTGCAGTATACACAATTTAGACAATTATCTTGCATAATGCGGAGGAGAAGAGAACGACAGGATGCTGTTTCCGTCACTACCACTGCCTCTCTTGCAAATTTACCATCGGCGTCGCTAGCAAATTTACGCTTTTTGCGATATGTTCTGAAGCATTTTTATCATACTTTATCAACCTTAAAAAAAATCAAAGAGATAAGAATTGTAGATTTTAATTTCTACTTTCAGAATCAATTTGGTAAATTTAAACCGGGCCACTCAGGTTAATTGGGCGTATCATGCAAGATAATGGCCTAAATTGTTTATACTGTAATAATTGTGCAAACACTATCAACGCGACAAATTTCATTTTCTTACTGTTTGAAATACACATAATAAACAATAATTTTCTGAAAGATCTGCTGTTTTGGGGGGTACCCGCCCCCTTGTATCCGCCCCTGGTATGTGTATATTCATGGTGATAATTTAGTTTAACAAAATAATAGGTTAAACCGGATGTTCCATACTATCGCCCCTCTACGTTTTGTAATATTGCAAATAGAATACGGAAATGTTTTTTCTTTATATGACTAAAGGAGGTAGTTGTTTGTTGCATCCAAAAATTTGGCCCTCGCCAAAAAATGGGAGGTTGGGAAATAAAAAACAACAAATTCATGAAACCGCACTAGTGGTAGCAACTATTTTGGGTAGAGTTGACACAGAGACCTATAAACGGCACCAATATTTTAGTATAAAGGCCTTGAAAATGTATACCACTCGATGGGGGGCTTGAAGGTATAAAACCTTTTTAGTCCAAAACCTCCCATTGTTGTAGTGTGTTGTAGTCCAAAATCGTTTCTTGTGCGATTTCCTTACTCATGCTGATTGTTTACAACACGCTCGCTCATTCCCTTACGCGAAGAATAAGCGTATTAGCGTACACCTAGTTATGAAACACCCAGTATAGACCTAATAATTTCGTACTCTATGTGTACCATACTTTGCTTTGAATTATTTTAGTTGTTGCTTACATGATCGATTGTAAGTTTTTTTTTGTAATAATACGAGTATAAAGATTATTATTATTTATTTATTTATTTATGGTATTTTTCTCCCAGTTCAAAATAGTGACTTTAAAACTAAATCTTTCAGAGCGTTTTAGCAAAAATTTCATAAGTATTGCCAGCAAAACAATACTTTTTATAAGCTTTAAATATCCCAAAAGCGGTAATGAACAATCTAACGCCTTATTTGAGAACGGCTGAAATATATACGTTTGTTGTCAAAACATAATTGTATTGCTATTTTACCTAAGTTTTTGCACATTTAGTTTTAAATATTTTACCCATTTTAAATCCGATTTGATGAAATAAAATGTTTATTTGTTAATTACTGTTGCATTCATATTTAATATATACCTTGTATGAAATATTTTTTCAACAAAACAAGCTTAGAAAACTTTCCCTAAATTATTTCACGGCAATATATTATCAAATCAAATTCAAGAAAACCCTATGTTCAAATAATGTTAATTGGATATTTAAGATAATTTGTATTTGGTACTTGATATAATTTACTTAAAATTGTTTTTATATTCATCAAAAAAAGTATTAAATATATGCCACACTTTATAAATGGGTTATTAAAACATTGTCAATAATAAATCATTGCTCGCGCCAAATATTGAAACATGTGCTTGCTCCCCTACACAACGAAAACTAAAACTTTTCGTCGGGGATGATGCAAAGGAGAATTGAAAGTAGTTTGTGCATGGCAGTGCAAGAGGCAGATATATTCGCGGTTTGGTGGTGCGGCGAAATTTAAACTCTGTCTATAATGTCAGTTTTGTCTCGAGGCGCTGCAAAAGACTGGTAGCGCTCCGAGTGGCTTCGATGTGAACTACCACACAAGCGTCCGCTTAAAACCCATTAGGTTTCGCTTCTTATAGTATTGTTTCATCAATGCTAGCTACCATACTAAGAGTTAGTGGAAGCACGATGTTTGTGGCAATACTAGTAGCACGCTGCGAGCAGTTTATCCCTCCCCTCCAGTGACGTATCCACAGCTCTAAATATTCCGCGCTCAGTGTAATCGAAATGTTTTTATTTCTTGAATATCACCGAAGAATAATATGTACCAAATTTCAGCGTCCTCGATCGAAGGAAGTTAGTCGAATTTATATTTATTGTAAAGGGGTAGTTACCGCATTTTAACCCCTTTTCGCTCGCAAATGTGATTCAATAAATAAAAGGACTATCGGGTCAATGTTGTGCCTTAAAATTACACGCAATTAAAAAAAAAGAAGATTTTAGATCCGGGTTCTATAGATCCAAACTCGATCATGTATCCTTTTTAGGCCTAAGTAAACTATTAGCTACGCTCCAATAAACGCTAACAATCCCGTTTTCTGCCGGTTTGTTACTCATAACTCCCATACAAATCAGGTTTTGAGGAGGTGTGTTAACAACTATGAGTATATTTCACAATATTTCTATAGTGTTTTTATATATTTTTTAACGGTTAAACCAGCGTATCCAGTAAATTAAAACGCAGACTATATTGTCAAAGTGTTAAGCTTTTGATAATAAATCAGTTGTTTTATTTATAATGGTTATAATGGTCACGTGTCACGTCCGTTCGCAAAACCCTTAATTTTTATTTCAACTTTTAAATAGAAACCCTCAATATTTCCGCGATAAAAAGTAGCCTATATTAATCTACGTGCAAATGAAAGTTTCGTTAAAATCCGTTCAGCCATTCCGGAGATTAGCCCAGACAAACAGACAAAAAATAAAATAAACGGTACCAGGAACTGGCACATACTTTCTCACAAAAATATTTAAATTATTAAACAGATTCACTGACACTTGTAGGGTGGGGTAGGAGAGGTGATTTTTTATTAAAGTTGGAGATTAACTAATAAATATTATTATTATCTAGAGAGAAAACTATTCTATCGATTTCGAACAAATTTGCACCAAACACCTCAATTAGGTCTTTATAGATGCACGAAAAAAGGTTTTGAAAAACAAACCCCTTTATGGCCAATAAACCCCCAAAATCAGTTATTATTATTAGCTAAACGAGAATTTTTAGAAAGATGCGGTTTTTTGCATATGGTAGGGCACATTAAAGGCTACAAATAAGCCAAATTTTATCAAAATCGTTAGAGCCGTTTTTTATAAAAAAATTATAACTGATTTTTTGGAGGTTTTTTGGCCAAAAAGGGGGTTGTTTTCAAAATTTTTCAAAACCCTTTTTCGTGCATCTATACAGGCCTACTTGACATGTCTGGTGCAAATTTGGTTGAAATCGATCGAATAGTTTTCTCTCTAGCTTTGTATACATACAGACAGACAGACATTTTGTAAAAAACACTTTTTTGGACCCAGGGGGTCCCAAAACGGTTATTTCCACAAAAATCTCAACATCGATTTTTTTGCGATCACTATACTTTCTCTATACTATAGTAAAGTGAGAAAGTAAAATGCACGTTTATGTTTTGGTAAAGTGTGAATAACTGTACAAACTTAGAAAACAGTATTTATTTTGAAAGCACAGGCACTTCAATTTTATTTATATGTATAGAAGGTAGGTAAGAAATAAATGTACTAAATTACAGCTCTGTATCTTCAAGGAATGTAAAAATCTATACATATATAAATAAAAATGAAGTGTCTGTGATTTCAGGATATAAGCTTTTTTCTAAGCTCATGTTGTTATTCACACATTACCAAAACCTAAACACACATTTATAAAATTTTTGTCTGTCTGTCCGGTCTAATCTCCGGAGTGGCTGAACCGATTTTGACGAAACTTTCATTAACATGTAGAGGACTTTTCAGAGAATATTTTAGTTTTCCAAATCAATTCTATAGACCTATTGTATTTTTGTGTCAGTTATTATCATAAAAAACATCGACTCTTAGGAGTGTAAATCATTAGGATTTAAAAAGTGAAAAATTTGTAGGAACTCTCGAAAGTACAAACTTTAAACTTTTGAAAACAAAATAAATGTATAATTAATTGTACGGTGTGGTACATTTCAAGGCACGGAGTTTAGTTTGACTAATCATTCAATTTATGTTTCGAACGCCGAAAGAATTGGTCAGTATTATAAATTCAACATGGGGATATTTCCCTTTCAAAAGTTGGCAACGACGAAAGAAACCAAGCGTAAATGCAGTACTACTTAACTGTGGAGTTATTCCAGTGCATACAACTATGGCGCGAACATATCTCATCGTCCTGCTCAGTGTTCTCATACTACGCGTATACTCCGAAGATTTCCGAGTCGTCTACGAATGGTACAAGCTGGACTTTTCTTGGCCCGACGACAAGACAAAATCCGACTACTACCTCCAAGGGCAATACATACCCGAGAACAATATCATACAAAATATACGTATCTGGAGAGACAGGGCGTTTTTGACTTTACCAAGATCGAGAACAGGAGTACCCGTCACCTTGGCAACCGTTTCCGTAGTACCTCGAGGCGGCAGCGCTTCTCCCAGGTTAGACCCGTACCCGTCTTGGGATTATCAGAAAATCGGACAGTGCGATCTTTTGCAAAACGTTCAAAGTGTGGAAATCGACCCGAACGGTTTTATTTGGATCGCGGACGCCGGCAGTGTGAAAGAAGTGACTACAGATCAAAAGTGCAACCCTAAAATTTTAATTTTCGATATAGAAAAACGGGAATTGATAGTAATGAAAGAGTTTTTAGACTTAAATCCAAACGCAGTGTTCGGCGATATAGTGTTAGACCCGAGAAAACCGAAAATGGCCTACATTTCGGTCAGTACAGACTATGAATCATTTATTTTAGTTTACAAATCCCGAACGTCGTACAAAATTACAGGACTGCCATCTTTTGTCAGCACAAAAATTACCGTCAACGGCACCACTGTTTATTTGCGTAATAAATTATCACTCGCTTTATCTTTGACCCAAGACCGAATCTACTTTTCTACAACTTCGTCTCCGAATCTATATTATGTACAGTTATTTCATCTCAGACAAGGCGCGAAAGATATT
>JAGFPH010000064.1:1256591-1280577 GCA_018207615.1 Philaenus spumarius
ACCTGCCCGATACCAGGCCAGGTAACGGGTTAAAGCCACAATTAAACACAACATTTTATGTTATATTGTTTTTATTTTTGCTTATAAATTGTTAGGATCTTGGAAACTGTCAGGTTCATACAAATTACACAATGTAACTTAACCAAACACAACTGATTTGATTTGATCTTTTCTTCTTATTAACTAGGCCTAAATAAATAATTCTGACTATTCAATTTGATATGCTTTGCATGTTGTTTCTGTGTAACTGCCTAATATTAGATTCTAAATATTTTAGAACAAGCCAACAATTATTTTGAAATTATAACAATATCTCAGCGCATTGGTTGCTTTACAACGGAAAACTTTAGCGACCAATAGGCCTGATCTAGAACGTATCTGTGCATAAAGAGCGGTTCGATTCGCAGAATAAAGCTTCGTCATTCAAGGAACTATTTTAAGGTTAGCTTTCGTGTGACATTAAACAACATGATATTATTCAGCTGAACAACAAATTGAAAATGTGGGGAACAATAAGTTCTTACGAGTGTCGAGCACGTAACATTTATGCTCAAAAAATTTAAATAAGTTTGATGTCGAAACACAATTTGTACTCTTGACTCATAAAATGATTTTTAGTTTTTATTACAACAAATGTCATAATACTAATGTTATGTTACGTGAAACGAAACTTCAGTTTGATTTGTGATAGTAGGTGCCGTGACATAGAATTTCCTGTCATGACAACCGTCTTTTAGCTTTTACAACGACAAATTCCGTGATATTAGAAGTCATGTCACATAAAAAATAACCTTTATATTTGGAACCAAATAAATAAAACACATCTAGGTCTGAAAACATTCACCAAGTTTTCAGGTTATAGCGAGTACTTAAATCTAACTTAAAAGTAACAACAATTTAGATACTTGTATGAAATCAATTTTGTACCAAACCTAATACCAACAGATATTGTAATATGAAAATCAACAAAACTGTCACTAATTTAACAATAAACTTCAAACTAAATAACTTCTCAGCCTAAAAGGTGGAGACAAGACGTTCAGTAAGGTAATCTAAAAATAAGGGACGTCTGAGATTTATTTTTGTTGTTCCTGTCATTAGTGTAAAAACTCTGGCCTAGGATCCAGATCCACCCCAAGTATACAATAATCTGTTTGCATTTGCTTCTATGTGTGGGTAAATGAGCAACGAAGCCGCCAGGGGCAGAGCCTTCTAGTATTCATATAATATAAATCATCTTTGAAGGCTTTTATTTAAACAAATTTGTGGGAGTTGGCAACACTGTTAGATGTAAAACTCAGATCATGCTTGGTTGAAATATTGGTTTGTTGCAGTATGGAATATAGAGACGAGTGGTATTAAAGCAAAAGTCTGTACTTTCCCCTATCGCTAGTACGATTTAAACATATTCAGGTTAGGTAAAAACTGGGCAAGCTTGTTAAAATGCTCTAGATAGTGCCGATGTGGTCGTAGAGTAAGGTTAACCTTAAGGGAGAAAGTAAAATAACTAAAGAGTTAGTTTATCAGGTTTTTAGAGGAAGCCTTAGTCGAGCTGACAGTGTGGTATCTTCCTGCTAGAAACTACTGCAGTAGAACTCGGTTATGCGAACTTCCGTATTAACCGAGGCAAATTAAAAACGACAAACTGTTAACTTACAAATAAATGTATTTCTTTTCGATAAAGAATTCATAGCTTGCAAGAATTTCTCAATAAGTAAATTTATAATAAAAACTTTTGTGTTAGATTGAACAGAAAGAAAATAAAACAGTAGTTTGCCTTGTACATTCCGCTCCTTACCCAATACAATAGTATGGGTGACCTTTTACACTCCCCTTATTGCGGCATCGTATTTAGGACTCACGATCCTTTCCCACAAGTTGTTTATTCCCCTGCTACTGTATTTTGTTCTTTTGTTTTTATGAGTGGAAAGCGTGTTGTTTTATCTTTAAATCAAAAATGGGAAGCAATTAAATGATTAGAAAGGTGATTCAATAGGAAAGGGGCAAATTATTTAGGTGTTGGGGAATTGATTGTCGGGTATTGGAGACAAAATAGATCAGAAATTGAAAAGTGGGTATCTCAACAGTATTCAAATAAAGAGGCTAGACAATCAATGTAAAAAAGCAAGCATGAAAAAACTTCAGATGCATTATTTTTGTGGTTTTTATTACAGTAGCTTACAGTATCCAATTTCTTTCATTTGAGTACATTACCAAACCTTCTTTGTTTATTTAAAACTATATTATTTAAAGCCAAATAAAATAGATTTTGAAGTAAGTATGGCTCTAAATCAGCCTATAACGATGTAAATGACGAGGGAACTCGAACTTCAATGGTTTTCTCAGAGCCTACCGTATTATCCTAGTTTTTGGTTATCTGAGGTTTGCCCGGTCCCAATTATTTCGGATAATCGAGGTTCTACTGTATGTAGCTTTTCATATGTTTAGTTAGAAGGAAGGAGGGCGGAACTAAAGCAAACATTGGTTAGTTCGCTTCCAAGCTGACAAGATATGACTGGAATGTTTTGCATACTTTTACTGTACAGTATTTATGTATGGTTATATATATATATATATATAATCCAAATACTACTCACTCGCTCATCACGAAATCTCAAAAACCACCGAACAGATTAGAATGAAATTTGGTATGTAGCTTCCTCTAGGGTCTTAGGTGCTCGCTAGAAAGGTTTTCAAAAAATTTGAAGGGGTTTATGGAGGTTAAAGTTACTAAAAATCCCCATAGCAAATACATAGTAAAATATGTTTATTGATATATTTTTTTGTTAATATACATTTAACTTTGATTTGTCTATCCGTGTAAAGCCGGATCAGGCCAGCTAGTATATAATATTTTTTTTTTAACCATTAGACAACTTTAAAATCAGTTTTTGTTGTTTTCCGAAAATTCGTTTTTAATGGCCTGATACAAAAGCTGGAGAGGTGGCAAAAAGGAAAAAGTGACCAGAAGAAACAGAAAAAGAAAGCTAGCACATGAAGAGTAGCAGTTTATAGTCCGAGATTGACTAATTATTGGTATTGTCGGCAAAACGGTCAACGGAACGAACTATCGTAACTGTACATACAACAAAACTTCAATTATCCGAACTCCAACTATCCGAATCGCTTTCAGAATTTCAGGAAAAAAATTAAGACGGGAACGTACTGCAATTCGCAAAATAATGATTCTGTCTACGCGTGCTATTGTCCTTCCCTCCGTGAAGCTAGTGTAGGTGCCAAACAGATGAATACACTCAAAAAGTTTACTTTGATCGAGATGTTCAGCAAGCAATGACATTCATTTATGTACATACATGTAAAAGTGTAGCCTTTTCATTAAGTTAATTAAAGGCTATTTTCATTTAAAAATACAGTTTTTGTTCTCCCATTTTCAACATACAGTAATTAATTAACCTTTTCGGGACTAACATAGTCTAAATCCTAATTCATGCTCAGACTAGGTTATTTCAAGTATGGGACAATGTGTTTGGCTTTGTATGCCTAGAGCTATCAAGAGGTTTGTTTTACTCATTGAATTTGGTGAAACAAAGTGAAATATGTTTATAAAATAAGGTTACTTTAACATTTTCAAGTATACAGTTCAATTCTATGATTTATTCTCCATAATTTGTTATAATCAAATTCATTTTTGGATAAATCATATATTCCTAATTCATTTTTCAAAATAGGCTTTGACAAAACTAAGTAAACGCGGTGTGGCAACATGATTTTAGTCTCTCTATTTTTTACTGTTAGCTAGTACCTCCTATCGATAGTCGAAATACTCGTAGTTCATTTTAAAGCTAATAGATTGTAGCAATAGCAAGTAAAAGAATTATATTAGTTGCGTTAACGCGATGATAGTACTAAAACGTTAAAGTTATAAAACGTGTATACACGACCGTAGTATGTGCGGATAGTTTACTCAAGTTGCGTAACCGCAAAGAAAGTCCCGAAAAGGTTAAAATAGACCCTTTTTCGGAAACAATTAAATTATCCGAATTTTTGATTATCCGAATGGGGTCCGGCCCCAATTGATTTGGATAACTAAAGTTCTACTGTACTTCTTTTTTCATCTAGGTGGCATGAGGGTTTTAATATTTTTATTTTTAACGAATAAAAGAACATTTCTACAACGATTCATATTGATATTTCGTTCACAGATAATCGTAATCTGATTTATGTTTGTGTCGTTTTTTGATCAGTTAAATCATATTTTCAGTTTAAAGACATCGGTTCTTTTAATATTAGTCCCAGGAGCGAATTGAACATTCCAACCCAAACTATTTTAAACTTGTTTACCAATTTTTCACAAACTGTATCCACTGTCCATAAAGTAACAGAAAACTTAAACTCTCTTCGTTACAAAACACCAGATGAAAATCCCTCCAAAAAACCCAGGTGATTTACTAGCAAATGAAAATGTTATCTGTGAACATGTTGACAGCTTGTTGTGCAATAAATTGGTACACATGGTCGTTCAAAAAATATTAATTTAAAGTACAATCCATTGGCTACGCAACATTGATGGTTTAGGGCTTGGTTTTAAATATTTTTAAAAAAAAGAAGAAATTATAGGTATAGTTTTAGTAAAGAAAACATTGATGAAAAGAAACTATCTCAAATATAGATTTCAATACTCGACTTATCCTTTATAATTTATTAGTATAAACCTGGTCCCTCTAGCCACACCCTCTGAGTGGGCCTGTTTTCAACTCTTAGACACTGTCACTGATTCACCCCAAAATACAAGGATATTACTCATATAAAACTAATACATATAGTTGTAATACATAAAATACGTTCACAACATAAATTATATTTTCTATCATGCATTTAAAACATTACAAAAATATAACATCAACATACTACGTTCAATTTCAATTCGAACCGACACACTCTTTCTGCACAGGGACGCTGAAATAAAAATTTTATTACATAATGATTTAATCTAAATAAAATTTACAAATATCCCTGGTAATATACACCGTAACATTTTAATGTCTCAATGCCTCCAAATTTCAACTAACAACATGATCATAATTTTCGTACGCAATTCAAATAAAAAATACAACTTACGTTTTCCTTAAAAATTGATTTAAATAAAATCCGTTTACTGATTTGATTTTCCATTGCCTTCTAGAAAATAAACAAAAATTTTATTTAGATTATAGTATATATATCTTATTATATACAAATTATTTGTGTTTTTTTTTTTATATATAATTGATAACTAATTGGAAAAATGCGTTCCTTTTCTGAAATGTACAGAAAAAATATCTAATGCAAAGAACACATGTAGCGACCTGTCTTTGGCCTAGCGAGACTACGTAGGGCGATGTCCAGGCGTTCTTCGACATTATTTAAACAATTTTTGGTTCTCTTTACGTTGAACTGCATATTTTAGGACGGAAACGGGGTTATTGTTTGGATGTGAGGGGTTGAAAAATTTAATCAACGATATGGTTAAATAAATATAATTCTAAAATAAGAGATGTCAACCCGCCTCTTTCAACAGATATCGTGTTGCTCTTGCCGATGCTCCGTTAATATGGTAACTGGAATTATAATTATTGCTGATTTTAAATTAATTTCTAACTTTTGAAACAAACTTTTTTGTACATAAATACATACATTCTTTTCGAGATAAATAATTTTTCCAGCTATTTGCGCTTTTTTACAAAATAATATGCACAGGACATACAGAATAATTAAACCGATTGAGTATACTATTGTGGGCAGGGCACTTTGTTAAGGCAAAGACCTAATACGAGAAAAATAACCAATTTAATTAAAAAGTGTTTTCAAAGTGACCACTGTTTAAAATTTTTTAAATCAAAATAACTTTAAAAAAGGTAAACAGTTGGCAGTTTGAATCGTATCATTAGTCTGAATAAGTTATTTTCATCAAATCAGGACTGTATTTTATTAAGTATCCTTCCACGTTTCCAATAAATCGGTTCAACCATTCTGGAGGAAAACGATACCTTGTAAAAAAACCCAAATATTTTAAAAACCATAAGCGTATTTAGAAAAAATGTTATTCTTTAGTTTTTTTACTGCTTGAACAAAGAATTATTTCCAAAGTTTGGCTTGTGTATGGGACACCCTGAATACACAAACTTATGTACAAAGTAGAATAATCCGCTCTCTTTACAGTTTTTACCAAAGTCGCTTGTTGTGAGTGAAAACTGTCACAGTTTTAAGCTGCGATGACCAATTTGTTTTTATATTTATTCCGAGACTGGCCGAAAGAATAAAAGAGTATGACCTATCCAAACCTTATAAACTAACACTTAGAAGCGCTTAAAATTCTTGTAACATATAAACAGTGATCCTCAGTCAGTTTCCCAGTAGCCGGTTTTGGCCGATAATTGCAATCTTTCAGACAGGCGTTTGATCTGTCAGATTATTAAACACTGCAAATATAAATACGTGTTGGCAGAAGATGTACATGTAGAGCGTGGGTATATTTAAGAAAGGAAATTATCTCCTACAAAGAAAAGTTGTCAAATCAAACTGGTGGTATCATCCAAAAAATTCAGGAAATGAAGTTCTTTAAATCTCAGAAAAGTATTACTATCCAGGTGCTTCTACTCATTGGAGTTTCTCAACCATAGTTGGATATTTGTTGCAACTTTGTGTTGTGTTTAGTATTTAATAACAAAACATTGTAATTGTTATACATAATTTATACAACTATGACATTGTCAATCAAAAGAATAAATAATAAAACGATTTAATGAATTATTACTGCAAGGAAATTTCAGTTCAATAAAGGGACATATTGAGTTGTCAGGTTGGTAGTGGAAGATCAGTAATGTAACACAGTACCCATAATTCAAGGGGTTAAGTTATAACAAATTCTAACAATTTGTATTACTTCGGCTGGGGAAACCAACTTATGGACCACTGTATACGAAGCAGCATTCATTCGGTTTGCTCGTAACTATGTTATACTATTCCGAGTTTCGTTTTACCTAAATCGGCCTACCTTCAATCTAGAACATTGATTTAACAATATAAATAACACTATTCAAAGACCAAAATCTTTATAATTAAACCCAATAAGTTTGAGGTTTTATGCAACATTATTTCTTTCTCTGCCATCGCTACACACATTGTGGAGTTGAACGAAAGTTGCTAATAAGACTCAGTTAACGACAAACTATCAAACTATAGTTCGAACCGGGAACCTTGTGCTTCGGAATCAGGTAAGCTAAACCTATGCTTTCAAAGACCTTTCGAGTAGTTAAAAACATTTATGTAATTTAAAGCTTGGCAGGATGTTTTATACTTAGAAAAAAAAATCTGACCAACAGACGATTTTGGCCGTAAAACTTTTTGGAATGGGTTCACAAAGTAGCTTTCATAACTCAGATGTAAACCAACGATGAAGGATCTCCCAATAGGTTTTAAAGTGAAAATAATCCTCGGTCATCATAAAAATAATTTAGCATCTCGTTAGGAATAAACTAAGCTAAAGCAAAGTCCATTACACAAACTGTAGGTTCTTTTCCAGCACCATTTTGTTCGAAATTACGCTATGAAAAAATCAACTACGCAACCAACGATTTCCGAAATTGAAACATATCGTACATTGTACACAAAACAATGATTTCAGTTAACAAAACAATGATCACGAAAATGAATTAATCAACAACAAAATTCGTCAAAACCGGGGCGGTTAATCAAAAACGCTTTCAATATTGTGATGTGTTAGTCGTGTGTTTTTGACGATTGGTGGAAATAAATTTAAGAAAAACAATTAGCATTGATTGTATGACAGGTTAGGTTATACCGGAGGAAAGGTTAGGTTATCCTATGGCACTTAAAGCGAGACTACTAAAGCCTCGCTACAACTATGTACGTACGCTGTGTAGGAACTTAATGTATAGGATATACACGTTAAGGTAAAGATACTCAACCAATGGAAATAGTTTAAATAATGACGGAAACCTTGGAGCGTTCACGGAAGCCTGAAACAGATAAATTCACAATCCTCATTAACCTTTTCGCTAGCGGTTTTGTAGGGCAATATGAGTATTCACCAGAGCAAGTTTATCAAAAAATAAATAAATGAGAGCCTAGCTAAAAAATGTATCGATTAGTTACTTAGAGCATAGATAAAAGTCGGGAGGGGGAGGGTTTGGCAAACTATGGACAAAATTAATATGCCCACAGACTAACAGTGAATATTGACCATTGATCAACAGTGACATTCTATGATAATAGAACTAAATTAGATACATAATAAATTTATGTTCGATATCAAGTTTTGTAATCATAAAACGGAACTTCCTCCAACGGACTTCCGGAAGACAAATTAGTTAGTTGTTCTTCATAAAAAGTTTGGAAATAATTCCATAAATATAAACATTTTATGCATACAAAGTTTTGTAACATTGCTAGCTGGTCTAGAGATGTGATAATAGAAGAAGAAAATTTCAACGACTTGAAATGATTTAGCAAATATCGATATCGATCAATACAAGATCTACTACATCAACACGTGAGACTTCAGGTACTAATTTGGGCAGTCAACGATTTTATAAAGAAACATCCAAAGAACAGTGGGTCAAAATGAACACAGCAAATAGGGTTTTATTTTTCTTTGGTAACTCGGGAAATTGAAACCAGTTGGCATGTAAAAAAAGTAATAAATATTTTCTCTTAAATGCTCTCTTTACCCAATTATTTTAATTTTCGACTAACACATTTCATGTTTTCTTTTCATTATTTAAACGCGGCACGACCCAATATCTAAGCGCCTTTAAACGCAAATACACAAAAACACGCTTCGATGATTCCATAGTTCATTAAACTTCCAATAGAGTGCAGAGTGATGTTCTTCGAGTATGTTTAGACAAATACAAAATATAAGCAATGTCTATGACGTCTTAATGATATGTGTTCTGTCCCCAGAGCAAATTAATCTACTATCGCAAGTGTTAGCGTGGCTTACGCCTAAAGTCGTAATCTGTTTCACTCAGCTCTTCCTTGGTTGTTTGTACTGAGAGCTGACTGATATTCATTACAAAGTTTTAGTTTTGTATAAGTTCTTGTTTTTCTTTGTTTAGTACATAATTATTTTAATTTTAGACAACAATAAGTATTGCTTTTATGTATTTTGTTCTTGATTTTTTGTAAATTCTGCAAAGTTTAGTTTGAATTTTGTTTAATTCGTACAAGATATTAAAAAAAAAAATGATAACTAGTAGAGTATTTTCTGTGTGTACTACTTAGCCCTAAGAATCTAACTTTAAAAAGAACATTGAGAAAATATATATATATATATATATATTTCAAACTCTAACTGAGTAGTAGTCCATATTTTAGCTTAGTTCTTTAAGAGTTAACAAGCATGAAATCACATAACGAGTACCCTTCAGTCTAACAAACTCAACCACAAAAGTTTTGAAAGGTAAAAAAGTTCAACAAAATATTTTTGTAATACTAATGCATCATTTTAAAACTATAAATACATTTTTTTTTTAAACCGTAACGTTGCTCTAACCTTGAAGCTTGTGTATGTACTTCTAAAACCAACAATTTTGTTTACAATTTCCCTGATATATTTTCAAAATTTCTCCAACCTCCGAATAAATCTTTCTAGTAATACCTCTTATTGAATTAGTATAAGGAAAATAAACCATTTGTTTCATTTAATACAGCCTAGACAATCCCCATAGCCTCATTACACCTTCTTTTCAATGATTAAAAATCATTTAGGCATAATTCGATAAAAATGACAGAGCTGAATGTTGAAAGTTCTAATGAAAACATAATTTTTGAAATACTTTATAATAATGCACTCTTGTGATATATATGAGAGGAACCAAGTAGCTTCCTTGAATGAATTGCACTTAGGTGTTAAAGAATTAAATGGATTGATTTCAGATAAACTTTAAATAGAATTTAAACAATTAACTTTATATGAAAAAACTTGAAAAAGTATAAAATAAGTTAACTTTATAACTACAAAATATACTATTAACTTTGGATAAAATATAAAAGAACAAAGTAAACTAAACTTCACTTTGAAATTAAAGACTTCGGCCGGAGTCTAGTAGAGTTGGTGGATAAGTGAACGCAGATCAAGACTTACAAAGTCTCATTTTAAAGGTTTTAAAATTTATTACAACTTTTCAATTGAAAGTATAGCGTTTCATCCAATGGTTTACAAAATATAAGCGAAAAACCAAAAAGAAGCAAATTTTTCACGGTTTTTATTCTTTCAACAATCCCACAATTAAAACATAATTTTTCCGAAGTTGGTTATTTTCATCATCAAACTATTCCTACAGTCGTATCACAATCGGTTTGCTGTTACATTATCTAACATAAAAAAAAACTGCCTAGTCCAAGTGTGGCAAAACAGAAATAAGATTCGTATATGAGATCAGACATAAAACAGTTCCGTAATACAAAAATGGGTTGAGCCATACTAAACATGGTTCAGCCAGTTTGTATTTACGAGACGCCTTAACGTAGACTGAGGAAAATATAAACAATTTATACATATTTACTAAGAAACTAAACAAACATTTTACATACAATCTATTTTCGAAATTCTAAAGTCTACAATCCCGACTTTGGGCGTATAATAAAATAATTTACCAAATTACGAATGTTCAATTTGGGCGTCTTGCTCACGTCTTTGCTTCATAGGTGGTTCTTCCCCTCCCCCCTCCTCTTCTTCTTCTTCTACTTCGTCGTCGTCTGCACTTCGTTTAAGGCCTCCTCCCGGCTCTCCTCCACCCGGACTTACGAAAGAACCTCTGCAAACAAAACAAAATGTATTTAGTTCAGGAAATTTATGTGGAATTATTTAACTGTGGCATTCCAAGGACACTTTTTGTATATAGTATGTGAAGAATTAGAAAAAGTGTTATACTTGCTGAAGCAAATAACTAAGGTGTTGCTGGTATAAAAAGCATGGAATGCAGCAGAAATGCGTACAAGGATTAGCCATCAAATTTAGAGATTAACCGTGCAAGTTGAATAGGGTGATATGTTTATCTTTTGCAATATAATGCGTGTGTTATGTGTATCTTTTGAAATATAATCGATAAGTACCTACGAGGGGGTACCCAAAAGTAACTGGAATACTTTTGGGCATTCCCTGCTGCCGTGGGCGTGGCTTGTGTAGTACACATTCCTGCCACTAGGCATGTATAGTGCAGCTTGTCACCAGTTCAGTGACACCAGTGTCGTCAACCTGGCTTGTTTTGTTCATCTGTACTGATAGTTTTCGTTGGTGCTGTTTTGTTCTCTTTTCGTTTTTTATGATGGCGAGTTTATGTGAATTTATGCTTCCTGCTCGGTAAAAATGCCGCTGACACTGTTTTAACGTTAAAACCAGGTTACAAAGAAGATGCTATTGGAAAATCTCAAGTGTACGAGTGGTTTGCTCGGTTTAAAAAATGGTGACATGTCAATTGAGGACAAACCTCGTTCTGGACGTCCATCAACTGGCCGAACAGATGAAAATTCAAGGACATTTGATAGCAGACCGTCAACAGACCATTGATTAAATATCAGAGATAGAGTGGTATCTTGGAGTTCGGTTCAGCAAATTTTAACCAAAGATTTGGAAATAAAAAGGGTCGCTGCTAAGTTTGTGCCTCGGGTTCTGACTGACAATCAAAAAGAACGTAGAGTTGAAACATGTCGTGCTTTGAAAGAACAGCTTGAAACTGATCCAGATTGCTCATTACTGGTGACGAGTCATGGTGTTATGGTTACGAACCCGAAAAAAAGCAACAGTTAAGGGAATGGAAGAAGTCATTGTCACCCCGTCCAAAAAAATTTCATCAAGTCAAATCAAGACAATACTTATTTGTTTTTTCATGTGAAGGGGTAGTTCATTCAGAGTTTGTTCAACTAGGTCAGATCGTTAATCAAGCTTTTTATTTGGAAGTTTTTAGGAGATTGTACAACAAAACAGTGTCGACAAAAAGACCCGATTTGTGGCAGACAAGGGACTGGGTTTTCCACCACGACAATGCAGCTGCACGCTCAGCCATCTCTGTTCGACAGTTTTTGGCAAAAAATGCCATAGTTCCGTTGCCCCATTTTTTCGCATGAAGTATATGGTATGAAAGGAACCAGATTTGAGAATGTTGATGAAGCGAAGAAAAAAAAATGAGGGAGGAGCTGTCATCCATCACTGAGGATAAGTACAAAAATGTTCTGAACAGTGGAAGATGGGAGAAATGTATCAATTATAATGGAGAGTACTTTGAAGGGAATAAGGTTGTTTTGTAAAAAAGTTGAAATATATTGCTTTTACAAAATAATTCAGTTTTTTTTTTGGGGTACCCCTCGTATGTGTACCTATGAGTGCAGGAGACTTGGAGTTACGAACAGATACAATTTGGCTTGTGCAGACAGTAAAGTTCTGGTTCTTTTGATTATGTACAATAAAAGAAATTAAGTTGTCGACTATTAGTTTACGCTCTTATTTCTATTAACCTACGCATTACCAGTTTAGGCCATTTCTTGTAAGGCACCTTATATTGAACACTGGTACTTACTTGTAATTAGCATATGTTGTCTGTACAAGGAAAGGTGCAGGGGAGTATCCTGTAGGTGACATCGAACGGTCTTCATTGATACTCAGTAGGTTGGTGCCACTAGTTAAATATTTTTCTAAAACAAAATTCAAATATATCAAGTATTAGTAGTTTTACACAACAATCTTCATCATAGCTTGTTATATAAATAGTGATAAACAATATCAATAATTAGTGATGTGATTACCACTGTTATTATTCAAAAATCCAGCAACACCTCAAACATTCAACAACTCTGGCTTGAAAACAAACAGGATCAAGAACTAGGGGCTCCGCCACCGCTCACCAACCCTCGCGGCAACAAGAATAATTATTACCTGGTTCTAAATTTGCCAAGTTGGTTGCTATGATAAATAATAAATTTAATACAAATGCTTTCAAGAAACATGTTTTGGTTTCATATAGGCCTAACCTAAAATTGTATTGAGTTTTTGATTTCAATCAGCTATTGTATTTATAATATATAACAGGAGATGTTAAATTATAGCACAGTAGCCTTTTTCGTTGATTTTTGTTTGTGTTCGCTTTTACCTAACCCCTAAAAAATTCTTGGTTATGAAGAATAATAATTATTAACTGATTCAAAATTTACCTAGTTGGTTGCTGTGGTAATAAATGTAAATGATTCAAATCAGCTATTTTATTTATAATATATTAATAACTGATGTTCGTATTGTAATAAAGTAAAGCATATCTTTGATTTTTGTTTGTTTGCTTCTGCTAGCACAATGCCAGTGCTAGGGTTAATATTTCCTAATATTGGAAAATTAAAAAGTATTTCAATTCAAGTTTTAAATATTTCTTAACGCTTTAAAATTAAACGGTGTATTCTATTTTAAGTTTTAAATATTTTTTACCATTGTAAAATTAGAACGGGTATTTTAACTAAAGTTTTAAATATTAATTTCTTAACATTGTCAAATTAAAAGGAGGTATTTTATTAAAACAATATTGAATTTATTGACTAATTCTGCATTCGTTAAACAGATAACTTATTTACATAGAATCAGCAACATTTGTATGCAATGTTTGACAGATATTTTAGCGTTTCATTAAATTGTTATGAGTTCTCTCACATTTTAAAAAGTACACCGTATAACTTGGAGTGTTTAAAGGCTAATGTTTTGGCAAAGAAAAGCAATAATTTTTCAACTGTATTATACTCAAGGTGTCACCGAATTTGAGCTGCATAGCAAACTGTAGCTTTGCGGATAGTGGAAAATGCTTACGAACAATTAACTTGGATCAGATGCTGTTTATATTAGCTTTTGCCAAAGACAGCTTAACCTTGTGGTGGTTTTCAAACGTTAAATTTGGGGTTAAGTCTATCCCTAAGAATCTATAGTAAAATTGCAAATAATGTTATCAAACGTTTCTTCAGCTTTATTGCGTTTTCTGAAACGATTATTTTTTTGCGTTTACTTTCAAATTCCAGGCATTGCAATAAATTTCTAATTTACCTTTGGCATCTTAAGATAGTTGTTAAATAGTTTATTACAGTTGAAATTGCCAAAGTATCGTTATTAGCTCAGCACTACATTAAACTACGTCTGCAGAGTACTCACCATCTCTAGGGACATCTCCATTCGTGACTAGAGTTATGTGTTGTAAGACCCGAGACTTCCCTGCTAAAGACATGCCGGGTCCCACAGAGCTCACAAATGTTACGCCTGTAACATTAACCAATTCATAAATTTATGACAAGATAGTTAACTCTTAACATAAAAGGTGAGGCTTTCAATGTATGAGGTTGAGTCAAATATAAACTGAATTTTTTCTTCTCGTTTCTTCAAACAATCCCAAGTATGTTGGCATAGTGGGGCATTGAAGGACGATGTGTTATGATTGGTTGGCTTTTTCTCAATGTTCCTTTCTCAGTATAGCCACGAGTGAGCAAGAGGTTCCATGTTGCACAACGGATGATAATAAAATTTTTAGCAAAGGAAGGTGTTGAACCATTGAAAATGTTGACTTTGTTGAAGGCTCAGTTGGACTAAAGTGTTTGATTGGGCCAGCAAGTTTAAGGATGGACAAGAAAGAGTGGAAAATGTAAGTCATAATAAAAGTGAAGTCTCACAACGTCCATGACTTTATCAAAGGTGTCTGGCGCTTGATTGTTGATGAAATTGCTTCAGCCATGAGGGCGATCATGTGTGTAATTACAGATCACTTTGGTTTCAGAGAGGTCTGTGCCTGATGGGTTATAAGATTACCGAAATTAAGAAAGAGGTCACATTGCAATTTTTGAACACCTTCTCTTCAGCCCAGGTTTGTCTTCTTGTGATTATTAGCAAATTTCCATTGGAAAGATGAGCTATTGCAGTGACTCTTATGGTGAGACCTAAAGCCGGGAATGGTAAATGAGCTCTGATCATGGTACCCAGAACACGTTTTGGGATGTCATTAAAAATTGTATAAATATATTTATGTTTTCGCACTCTAACGGCCGCATTTTGGTACACACGTTGGTTTTCTAAGTCTCTCAGGTAAGTTTGTTAGCAAAAAATCTGGTAATTGGTTGACCGTGCAGGCCAACCATAGAACTTCCCGCTTAGTTTGAATTTCAAACGCTTAAAAATGAGTTTATTTGTTAAAATACCAAAAAACGAAAATTTGTGAATTTTTAAACAACGATAACTTTTGAATGCGTCGTTTGATTTTCATTTAAAAAAAAGCATTCTACGCAGTTGTTAAAGCACAAAAAGAAAATGTACAGGTTTATATTGATTGGTTGAGAAATCTGGAAGATATGTTAAAAAAATACCAAAAAATACCAAAAAACGAAAATTTGTGAATTTTTAAACAACGATAACTTTTGAATGCGTCGTCCGATTTTCATTTTCAAAAAAGCAGTCGACGCAGTTTTTTAAGCACAAAAAATGTATACATGGTTTTATTATGATTTTTTCGCACGCTTTAAAGTTATTTTTAAAAAACATAAAAATTCCAAAAAAAATTTAGGTTATTTTTTTAAATTTCTTCGGATTGGCTCGATGGATTAACTCTCAAATCTAATCAGATCTAAGTTTTGATACACCCTTTCGAATGACATGTCGTAGAATTCAATCGGTTGATTCGTTTTTGAGAAACTGTACGACAAAAATTTATTTACACACATACATCCACACACACACACACACACACACACACACACGGTCGGACACCTCGGCGGGAATAGTCAGAATGGCTTCCTGGGACCTCAAAACGTGGAGATTTAATGAAAACTCGACTTTCGAAAATCGGACCGAAATCAATAACTTCCCTTTATTGGTAGCGGGAAGTTAAAAAATCCAACAACTGGAAGCACGTTTTTGACCGGAAGTAACAATTTTTTGAAATTTTTCTTACTAGAATGAAATCTTTTGAGGTTTGTATAAAAAAATATAGGAGATTATTCAGCACATTTTATTTTTTTACAGGACCTTATAGGCCTTTGTTTTCTCCAAAATTGATCAAAACGTAAAATACTATAAAAGCACCCGGTTTGACTTAACGTGGGGATTTTACCATGGGGATAGCTTTCGATCCTAGGCCGAAAGCGGGTTTACGAATTTGTCAGTTGCGAGCAAAGCGAAGCAGTCCACAATCCAAGGCCACAAGGTCGAAGTGCAAACTCTAGGGTGGAGGCTGACGTGCAAACAAATTCTACTAATATATTTTGTACACTGAGGCAGCTATTCAGCGCCTTCGTAAGTAGACCAATTTCCCAAATGGTTGAAACCATAAAGTATACAAACTTAATTTTGGAAACTCGCTCAACTCACTTCAGCGGTTCAGCTGCATGATTGAATTATTTTTTGCTTGCACCCTTGGGAGGGGAATGATCTAAGAACAATCAAAAAGTTAAGTATTACATGCACACTTTTTAGAATCAACCACAAAATTTCTTTGAAGAAGGGATCAAAAAGCTTCCAAAACACAGGGAAAATATTGGAAGCATGCAATAGACTTTGTTAAGAAAAGTTGAAGATTTGTTTACAATAAGTAGCCTAAATCCAAACTGCAAAGTATTGAATAAAACAATCCGGATTCGCACTAAAGAAAAATTTCAAACTCACGCGTCTCCCAGTACAGTGATGTTTATAGATTTCTAGGACTAATTTTAAGTGACTAGAAAAACAATATACTACGAACAGTGAGTACTATTTTAACATGCTTCAACATAAAGTGAAATCGACGATCGGGAGAAAATGTCAGGTGTTACAAAACAGTTTAAAAAAAATCATAATAAACAATTAGTCTGCTTATTTAAGGATTTTGTCTCCTTATTAACCGCATTGCCTTTGATCCCGATTAGTTTTTTAATCCCAATAAACACGATTGTACTGTTATAAGTTATTTTTGCCCATAGTCATTTGCTTTGTCAATTATTGAACGTCCCTTATGATATCCCTAAGTTATGCAAGATGAATGTACAGTATTTGTTAAATTAAACTCACCAGTATGGCCAGGTGAGCCAGGCGCAGACTGGCTGGTTACTACTGGTGAGTTAACAGTACTATCAGGTGTTGGTGAGCCTTCTCTTGATAAAGACTCGGGCGTCATCAGACCACTCATGCCCACGTGGCTAGGCGAGGCAGGAGCACTTCTGTAATGTAATAATTAAGTGATAAATAAAATAAGATATACAAAATTTTTCAAAATTAGAAAAACACTCCCGCAGGCCTAGATATGTCCGACATAGCAGGTCATTTTATACGGGTTCTATTAAATAACATTAAGCCCCATTAATATAATGTTACAACTTACCATAGTCAGTAATCACTAGTTGTATTGTTTAAAACGACGGCCATTTCTCGATTATGCAGTAATTATCAAGTTAATGGTGAAACTCCTCCGTTATCATGAAACACTTAATAAAAACACGTTCACAAACATTTAAATAAATTACTCCAGAAACCACGTCCAGTGGGCCCACTGTCTCGCACTGAACTACTGCTTATCAATATAAAGTATGGAAACTGGTTTGTCGTTAGAAAAGGTCTATTATGTTTCTGTTCTTATAGTGTCATATAATGCATTCGATTAGTTTTTATAATTTTATAGATATCGTGTTCCCGTGTATTCATTAACTATCCTTTTTTGCAGTGGTCCCATGGGAAATGGTTTTTATTAAGAGTATTTTTATAATTTATTTAAATGTTTGTAAACATGTTTTTGTTTACTTCAATAACTTGAATAATGGCTGAATAGTCGAAACGGTAGACGTTTAAAACAATACGTCAAGTGACTACTGACGATGGTTAAGTTGTAACATTATAATAATTCGTAACAGTAGAACAAATGGCGACAAACAAAACATTGATTTATCCCATGTTTTAAATACAATTACTTATTTATAACTATTTGAAATGTATCAATCAAGTCATCACCACTCTGTACAGATAAGCTTATCTATTGAAATTAATTGAATTAACAAGTTTTTAACTTACTTTGAAACAGTTTATTAAACTCAAAGAAGGCGTTTTAGCAACTCTTCCCTTAAATATTTCTTAAACTCATCTTCAAATTACTTCCAACATGTTAATTTCAGCCATAATTCAATTCTTCTATTATACACCGTGGTTGAAGCTAGCAAAATGTTTTTACAGACCAAAAGCGTGCAGAGATAAACTACATTTCTTCCCATTTTTATTATTATTTTTTTTTTTTTAATAGGCAAAAAACCTGATGATTTCCAGTTATCATCCTGGAAATTGGAGAGCATTTACATAATGCTCATAAGATAAATAAATAAATTGAGATATCACAAAGGTCCAAAAATTAAACATTTAATTTATACACACTACAGTAACTAGTTGGCAATAACTGTACAATTTTAAAACAATAAAAACTTGTTACAGGACTGTAAAGGGCCCTTTTACATATCAATGAATAAATCTCAAATTCAAACTATTTAACATGTTAATACACCTTAACATGCATTTATGATACATAGTTGGGATAAAACGACAAGTATTTAAATGTTATCAATCACATTCAAACAATGGAGAAATGCTAACACCATATTAATGGTCTGGGTGTAATCACTCAGCATCCTCTAAATGCAATTTGGTAGAAAAAACCTCTTTAGAAAATGTTTTAATTTTTCACACTCTAAAAGAAGGTGCTTGATGAAAAGACAATTAACCCTTTTAGAACCAAGCTTTTTTTTGGGGTGTGTAAAAAGTGTAAACTGATTTTGGGCGACAAGTTTTAAAAACTGCACACTATAAAAATAGACATATTTGGCAAGCTTTTTTTTTAAAAAAGTCACAAAATGTTAATTAATAAATATTTTTAAAAATTGAAGATAAATAAATAAACATGCAAGCTGAAATAATTTATATTTTTATTTTAAAACAGCAAAATTGGGGGAAAAATATATATTGTATATTAAAATGTTAAATTGAAATTTTTATATGTACAAAACAAACAAAAATTTTACCATGGGAAACTTGATTTTTATTATGTTTCCTATTCATCCTGATAATTTTATAAAGATAAGTACTGAAAGAAATTTTTTTAGGTCTAGACAGCTGATCAACACAGTTGCGCAGAACAATTAACAGTTTGTTAATTTATTATTAACATCAATTTATTCACATTATGTTTGAATAATTATTACCGTACTAGCCTATTTATTATAAATGACATTATTAGTCTTCAATAATAATAATTTCATTACTTTTATTTATTTAATTAATTTTTTTGCAAATGACGAAATATCGACAACTGGTCTTTTATACATTGAAATAATTTGACGATATTTCGTCAGATGGTCTTTTCCGTGTATTTTAAAATTGACGAAATATCGTCCGATGGTCCCAAAAGGGTTAAGACAGTAAGGACAAAGTGGCACATCCCCATTACACATCAGAGACTCGCCATGAGATAAACTACTGACCATTAACCCTTCCTGAGAGGCAAACTTGTCCATACAGATATATCATGATACAAATACTCAGGGCGAATCTAGAGGGGTGACCACCCCAGGGCCTCGCAAAATAGAAAATTTAAATAGATGACTTATACATTACATATGAATTTATAGTTCATATTGAAGATGGCCCGTACCATATACAATATTAAATAATAAAATACAGATGAATTTAGATTACATGGTCACTTGTTAAAACCTAATATCTTCACTAGTATTTACTCTATAGAATTTAATCTTAATTTTTGTTTGTGTGGTCTGTAAAGTTGATTTTGTTTTTATACATTAAAACATTTCTTGTTTTAATTTGATTATTGTCTTATTTCCTAGTTGTTTAATATTTAAAAAATAGTTTTGTAATAAAAATAAATTCTTATTTTTATTTAAATATTTTATTCAAATTTGCTTTTGAAAAAAAAATAAAAAACGGTACTAAAATACAAAGTCATATCTCCCCACTGCACCGCTTGGTAGTCCTGTGACCTAAGCAAAGAGGGCCTCGCAATATCATATCGGCCAGGGCTCCTTAACCCTTCTGTGCGTCCGGGCTTTAGTTGGCAGTACAGGACATATGGGCGGTTGCGGGCCTACTACCCGTCCTGACAACATGTGACTGTATCTGTTGCCGCGACGCGTCTGCATGTCGACAAAGGCGTTATCGTTACTCACAGATGCATTAAAAAGGATATTCACAAGTTATAGTTACTACCTCGTCTTCAACCTATATTCAGTATTGTGAACAGTAATATAAAAATAATTTAAGAAGTAATAAGTGTCAATAAAATATAATAATGGCTGTGTAATAAATTTAAAAAAAGGAATGAAGTCTACAGTATGTTATAAGATTGTTTTGCAGTAACCATAAACAAACAAAGAAACCCATGACTACAAATATTATTTTTGTTATGAAGGAACCGTTTTGGCAAACTTAAGTGTTGTGACAACAGAAATAACCCAATGCTCTGGCGTTTCCTGTAAATAGATAAGGAATAGATTCCTCTTCTGTCCCATTTCACTGTTCAGTGTCAATTTGTTCTCAGATAGTTTAGTGTGTGTTTGTCGATACAGTGGTGCACATTTTAGTGTTATTTAAAATGTAATGTGAAACCACATTATATATATTGGTACATTAGTGTAAAAAAGATAAAACTGTTAAACATAGCGTTTAAATTTATATAAAAACAAGCAGAAACACTGTGATGGCACCGCGCCACTTACAAATAGGCCTACACAATGATAACGCTTGACTTCTGCGGCTCCTACTGCCTAAACTAAGCAGCCCAAGTAAAAAAGTTTAATTACAAAAATTAAATTTATCTATTATTGTACAATTTTTCCACTTGAAAAAGTTGCCTGACCGAAAATTTTAAAAAATCCTCACTTACTACATTTATTATATCCTTCTCAGTTGTGTTTCAGTTATAAAAGCCTATACAAAATATTTAACAAATGTATATACATTTCTTGGTGTCACATGAGGAAAGACAGTTTTATTAGCTTTAATTAAATTTAATACCATTTACAAGATTACGTCATCAATCTACACATTCAGTGAATTCATAGAGCAGCCCATGTCAGCAGTGCGGGTAGTAGTACGGAAACTTCATTTGAAGTTCATTAGCATAGCCTTTCCCGTACTGCCAACTAAAGTCTGTACGCACAGTAGATGGACCAAGGGGGGTTAAAAAATATCTACTATTTCTAAATTTCTTTATCAATATTTAAATTTAAATACAAAAATTATAAAACAATTATTTTGTGTCAGAAAAGACCTATTTATAATAACCCACAAATAAAAAGCAGCTTAAGTAACATATTTAAAAAAATTTTAATTAAAAAGTGACAGGTGGACATTTTTTGACACCCCCCCCCCTTTAATTACTAGAGAGAGTTATAGGTAATAATTATAATAGGCCTAAGAGTTGTTGATTTTTTTGCAGTTAGTAACAGTTGTCAACAATGGAAAAAAGCAACTGATTATCAGCTGGTGTGTGTTTGTAATATACTGTTTACATTTTTGAGGTTAGAGTTAGTCTTCTTTAGGTTTTATATCAAAACTAGCTGACCCGTACGGCGTTGCCCGTGGTGGTTGGTATTTTCAGTCTTTTTAACGTAATTGTATTCTTTTTAAGTGTTCAGTCAGAGAGTGGTATTTGGCTTATATATATATAGATCTTAAATAATAAAAGCACTATTGTCATAATAATAAAAGATCTGAAATTATGATTTTAGTAACTATGATCCCCCCAAACCCCTCCTACAATTTCAAAATTTTTCATACGCTTTCTTAGTGACCACCTATGGCCCTAGAGGAAGCTACATACCAAATTTCATTCCAATCCGTTCGGTAGTTTTAAAGAAATTGTGATTTAATAACTTTGATCCCACCCAAACCAAAGCTAAAATTTCGAATTTTTTTAAACCCTTTCTTAGCGAGCGTCTAAGGCCCTAGAGGAAGCTACATACCAAATTTCATTCCAATCCGTTCGGTAGTTTTGAAGAAATCGTGATTTAATAACTTTGATCCCCCCAAATCCCCCCCTAAAATTTCGAATTTTTATAAACCCTTTCTTAGTGAGCACCTATGGCCCTAGAGGAAGCTACATACCAAATTTCATTTCAATCCGTTTGGTAGTTTTTGAGAAATCGTGAAGAGTGAGTGAGTGGTATTTCGCTTTTATATATATAGATTAGTGATTATTTAACAAGAAGTGAAATATACAGAGTATTAGATGATATAAAAAGTGACGAGGAGGAAGATTTAGCGAATGGTGATGACAAAAGTGTGATAAGCAAAACGGAAGATTTTGCTTTACCTATTGATGAAATATGTGATAAAGAATTGCTAACTGTTGATGATACAATTACAAGTAATGAGGAAGAACCTTTGGATGAGGAATATAAATCAAAATACTCGCTCAGAAAAAGCAAACCACTAATTCAAGAAAAGGGTGGTGTAACCCGTGCTGCACGAGTGCTCTAACTAAAAAGTAAATAAAAAACAAACTAAGCAAAACCAACAATTGTATGCTGTTCTTGTAAAAAGTATGTCTGTGGAAAACATAGTGAAAATAAAATATTTGTGAGCAGTGCACATCAGGGCAAGACTCATCAAGTTCATATATTCTTCCTTAAACCTTGTTTAGGAGCTTTCATATCAATTTTATATTTCTGTAAAACGTGTAAACTGAAGCCAATACTAATGTATTCAGCCCAACTAAATGTGTTTTAACATATTATAATTTTTGCTTGAATTTTTAATAAATTAAGTAGCAGAAACCAACGTGGACATTTTTTTACCCCCTTTGGTCATACTAGGAACCCCCTTGGTACATCTAGGTTTAAATTTTAGATCCGCCACTGCAGATACTAGTTGTACTTGATACTTTTGGTATCAGCTACAATTTACAGGCTTTTAGTAAATAAACATCCGAAATCCTGCAATGAGTTTAATATAAAATTTATATTTTTATACTCTTATAAATCAAATCAAATAACACTATAAATTAATAAATACTATTTAAGTATATATAATAAATATGCAAAACAACTGAAATAATACAAGTTTTATTTGTTAAATACGACATACTATAAACTTGCTCTAGAGTGTCTACTGGGGTTTGAAGCCTAAGTTTCTTGATTTATCGGAGTGCATTCTATTTTAATTTAAAATAAACTCCCACCAAAATTGTTTTATAGTTTTAAACTGGACTATACTGACTCTGCATTATGCATATTACACAAATAATTAAAGCAGAAAATAGGATTAATGAAATTATTTTACCCATCTACAACAGGAAAAAACCTAAAGCAGTCTTAAATAATAATAAGAATAGTATTGGATAATCATACACAAATGTTACTATTCAAAACAAATGTTTCTCTTTATTTGTCATACATTTTAAGTTCAAAGAGAGATCAACACAATATCTCATCTATTTCTGGAGTTAGAGTGAGGTTTTGTAAAAAAACAAAATGGCAGATTGCGACTAAACATAGCCGAATATGGAAAAAAGATACTGAAAATTTTTCATTCATTTCAATGTATACAATTCGATCTTGTATGTATAGCCCGCTAAGGTTTTTTGTGACACCCTGAATAAGTGGGGGGGGGATCTTGATAAGTTCGCTAAATATTGCTATTGCCGTTGAACATACTTCTCGCTCAGCATTCCTTTCTTATACCACACTTAAGTAAATAAATAAAAATAATACATTAAGATAAAATATTTAATGAGAAAACCGTTGACAAATAAAAGGTACATAATGCAATGGGTAATGTTCACTTGTAGTTCATCTGCTTTCTTTTCTTCCACTTCTTTTTGAGCACCCTATGTGAAGAGAAGTTAATAAATAATAGGTTACTACAAGGCTCTTAGTAATACAAAATATTATGATAAAATATCATATTAATTAAAAAAGCAACTAAATTAAGACCGCCTTTTATTCAATGTCAAACTTTATTAATTGTATTAAGTAGATTTTTTTT
>JAGFPH010000064.1:1280677-1296342 GCA_018207615.1 Philaenus spumarius
TTTATTCAATGTCAAACTTTATTAATTGTATTAAGTAGATTTTTTTTAAGGCGAAAAACCTGGATGGTTATCATCGCCTGCATATTAAGTAGAAACTATTATTGATTTAAAAAATATTTCCTTAGACATAACGTAGGCTTAATCTCCTGAATTGTATTCAGTTGAATTTGGTTATATCGTCAACGATGGGACCGAACAAATGTTGGCGCTACGTACGAGTGACAAACAACTATACAGTATTTCTATTAATGGCAACATTATTCATGACTTCTATTAAAAAGAAAAACATTATACTTTTCTTTTAATGTACAGTAGGGTCCCGATAATTTGAGCTGAGGTCACCTACAATTATAAATTAGGTAACATTGGTTAATGTGTAAAGTTTGAATGAGTAAATACATGTAGTGTGTATTAAAAAACTGTATTAAAAACACTCAAATTACAGTACGAATCAAAACATTAACTTATTGTAATAAAAAAAACACACAACAATTTTAAAGAGTCGACATTACTGTGGGGGTGCAGCTGTCTGATCACAACTACGTAAATGTCTCGCTGCGCTTTTCTACTGTCCGAACACTTTCCCAGTAAGTTCATGGGTTTAGTTACTCATATAGCACACAACTGTCACCGCATACCGTGTGAATTGTTCCTTAGGAGAGTTAGCAGTGTTGCTTGTAATGGAACTCTGTCCTCCTCTACCGACTTTAATGGGACCTGCCGGAGGTTTTAAGTGTGAAATAAATACGTAGATTTTTTATTTTGTGGTTTGATTCTCAGGAGGGAGAAAATAGGCCCCCCTCTAAAGGAATCAAAGGAAAGAGGGAATTCTAACATTTTTTGAGTTCTGAGAAAACTGAATTCAAAGTTTAACATTGATATTTTATAGATTTATGACGTTACAACCGAGTGGTTAAAATATTTATTGATGCTAAAACAGGGATTTATAATATTTTAAAAGATAGCAATTTGACCGGACCTGAAAAAATGACACTATGTCCGAGTTGTTACATTAGCCGATATTGTTAAAACCAGGTTCAACTGTACTTAATGTACATATAAATGTTTAAAAACCTTAATTCACTCCATCAGACAATCCAGGAGGAGTGTCAGACCGTCATCGTCAGATCCATTACAACGATGTTGAAATGAAGTTGTTCAGCTGGGACATAGTCTTATTTACTGGCGCATATTATTTTAATGACACAAAGAAAACATTTAATTGATCATTAAAGCAATGATGCATTTAACACAAATCACAATATATAATTACAGTCACAAGATCCGACTGAAAACAAATAGACACTGGTTAAAACCAATGTTAGTATCGGTGCACAAGAGCTAAGTGTATGAGCCGTGTCAAAACCTTTCTTTGGGTTAGGACAACCCAAACAAGTGAGGCATGGTTTACATAACGTCTTGGTAAACAGAACGAAAACTAAATACTTCACTTCTCAAAATTTAACGGTTTCCCGCGTTTATCATAGTACGAATAAATAACCTGTTGAAACGGTACGAAATTTCAATATAAAGAACAGCTGGAAATTCACCTCATCTACCATTAAACAATTCATATATATCTTTCATCATTAGCTTTATAAAAATAAAGAAAATTAATAATTACCAGAATCTGAATATAGAAACCCATAAAGAAATCTACACAACCTCTTTGGAGAAGAAGAACCACTATTTTGGACAACAATTAAAAAACAGTATATTGGAAATTCTTATTCTAGCCAGAAAAGCAACACGAAGCCTATCAAACTTGCCCCTAACCGTAAAAAATTAAAGAATATCATCTCATTGTCAACAAAAATATTACTACTTAAGTATCAATCTTCAAGTAAGTAGCCAATATCTTTCTTCAGAACATCAAATCGATCACCAAATTCAAATAAATACCTATAAACTAAGCTACAAATTTCTCCAAAGTGATACCCAGTTTATATTCGAGTCATACATTAAAACTATTAATTTTGTAAAATACAGAGCTTGTAAGTGTACATTTCTTATAACAATTTGTGAACAATCATCCATAAAAAATTTAGTCATATTTTCTTTGTAACTAATCAATCATTATCATCAGTCATTTCATCAATTGCCCATTAGTTTTTAAGAAATATTTTGTACGCTTTAAGTCCTAAATTTTGATTTGTCTGAATTCAGAAAGTAAATTCAATTTTAATTAATAACTTGTTAACAATTTTGTGAATTTAAGTTCTTTATTGTAATAAATATTTATCATCTTGTACTTAATAATCATTTCAGGTATTCTTTATTTTACTTTATAGCTCACCAGATCAACGATCTAAATTACAAGAACTAAGCCCATTTAATTTCAGGCCTATTTCAAATTCTTTAAGAAATATAGAACCCAACTTTGAGGCAAATTATTACTACCGGGACCATTGTGTACATATTTCAAGATAGAATTATACTGTGTCAATAACGTAAAAGTAATAAAATGATATTGAAACAGATTTTCTGTAAAAGATGTAAACGATAATGCGTTGACAACATATTAAATTAGAAAGAAAAACCTGTTATTGATGGTCAAATAAACTTACTGTAGAGGCAAAAATTACTTCAACTTCTTCTAGCACGTTTTTCTGGACTGAGTATTTAAAATATAAGATTTTGTTCTTACTGTATCAATGTTAAATTAAAATTTGCACGACTTCTATACAATTCAAGGAAAATAGCAGTACTCGAATTCGACTAGCACAACTTTTACAAATTAGGGGCAATCATTTTTCTAGCATCTCTGTTTCCTGTCAAGATCATGTAGTTAATTTTAATGCATTTAGAACAAAATTTGTAGCTGCTTAAAATTTCTAAATATATCCGGTTAATAGGAATCTTACTATAACACACAATTTGTTGTATTCGTAAACCAAGAGAAAACCAAACTTGACCTTCTGCGAATAAAGTCGTAGCCTACATACCTGGATGAAAGTCCAAATGGGACTCGGAAACAAGGCACACCTCTCTGCCGTCGTCGACGAAATGCTTGTTCAATTAATTTAGTTTCTGACTGTGGGTCGATGCGCCAAAACGATCCTTTCCCTGGTTCCTCCTGCGACCTCGGCACTTTTATGAAATAACGGTTCAGCGACAGGTTATGACGAATAGAATTCTGAAAAATAAAATAAAAGTAACTTACAACCAACAATATTGTAGGAGACGTTGTATTTTTGTTGTGAGGGCTATTTCTGTTTGCTTATAATAATAATTTCTACTCGCTTTGTCAATGCAATCTACACGCATTCGCAGTGCGAAAAGAAAGAGAATCATTTCTACTCTCTCTGTCACATACGAGATATAGACAGTCTACTTGGATGCACTGCATTTACCATGTTAATACGTAGCATAGGGAACCAGTAGACACTTGCATATTCTAATGTACATTAGCTAAACACATCTTAATATTTATTTAATTTTTGTTGAAGTATTAAAGCTAATACTTATACTCAGCTGCTATGAAATCAGCTGTTACAATTGAATCGTTGCTTATTGTTTTCAATTCTTTTTGTTTACTTTGTTCTTAAAAAGAAACTACCTAGGCCTACAAACAACAAACTATATCTAACTGAGTCGTAACATTTTTTAATTTAAAATCCATTCTGTGGTACCCAAGTCACTTTAATAGATTGATTACAATAATTATAAATTAATATAATTAATTTATAATTGATAAATATGTAGATGACACTTTCGTTGTTTATAAAGGGCACCAATCGTCAAATCGACAATTTCATCATGCTTTTAAATAAAGTTAATAGTAAGATTCAGTTTACATTGGAGAAGGAAAGTAACAGTGAGCTTAACTTTCTCGATGTTACAGTTACTAAATTGGACGAAAAACTAAAATATAAAATTTATCGAAAGCCAACAACTACGGATGTTACAATCCATGCAAAATTTTTCCATCCAATATCTCATAAAATGGCCGCTTATAATTCGTTCGTTCATCGGCTTATATCTATACCGCTTAACAAACAAGATTTTAATGACAAATTAAATACCATTAAACATATAGCCAGAGCGAATGGATACAATAGCTCTATGATACAGAAATTATTATATAAACACAGGAAAGCTCATAATGTACCTAAATATAATCTCAACAATAAAAACGAACGGAAATATGTTTCCATTGAATACACCAACATAATACCGAATATGATAAAAAATGCTCTCGCAAAGCATGATATGAATGTAAAGTTTAGAACAAATAACAGTGTTCAAAGAATCTTGCGCACAAAACGGCCAACTCCTATCAAAAAACAATCAGGCGTATACAAGATAAGCTGTAGTGATTGTAGTAATTTTTACATTGGGCAAACAGGCCGAACGTTTCAAAGAACATTTTCCACACAATAACAAACGCGAAATAAGATCTAACTTCGCACAGCACTTGTTTGATAGTAATCATAGTTACACAGATTTTGAGTCTAACATGAAACCAATCCGTTTTTGTAACAAGGGCAGATTCATGAACGCCGCAGAAGAGTTCGAGATATATAAGGTACATTTGAAAACCCCGCAAAATTTACTAAACGAACAACAGTTTTTTAAATCTAACTATCTGTATGATACGGCCATTGAATACGCGCGGAGTTCAAGGTCTGATAAGAATGGAAATGCCCCCTAGAGTTGATATAGTCATTCTCCATTTTACATCATCAGTGTCACGCGTGATGGACTAAAGTGCGTACATAAGGTACCTTAGCAAGAAATGTTGACATTGAAGTATACTTTGTGTTATGTGTAACGGGTTATGTTCTTGTGTTTGTGTTTTGATATATTATAATTTGACGACCTCCAACGGAGCGATTTGACTGATGATGGGACCACGGACCCGAAACATATCTTAAAAAAGAAAATTTAAGAAGTCACAAGATGGAGAAAATTAGGTAATTATATTAATTTATAATTGTAATCAATCTACATTTTTCAACACGGTAAATGTACAGAGCCTATAATTTAATATTTTACTCAAATACTTGAAATACATTTTGGAAAACAAAACAAAAGATCAAAAATTTTAATCAAAGGCCTACTTAAATCAAGGAATTTAATCTCAAATAATTTTAAATCAGTTATTTAGACAAAACTACACTATTGTTCATTTTATAATGCACTCAATTTTTCACCGTCAGAAGACCTGTATTTATAAATTAATAGAAGTTCAAACTTTATGATAAAATAGCAATAATTCAGACCAAAAGTCTAAGATTGTGATAGCTTAAAATATAGTTATATGTTTGTATTTTGCCAAACATACTTCAGCTATCATAAATCCATAATTTCTTTCATAGATTATGAATTTAGAAATTGATGAATAAAAGTTCTATTTCATTTAATTAAGAGAAATTTTCTTCAATTAAATTCCACGTAACCATTTCCTAATCCTGAAATATTTTAAATCGTCAGCAAATGTAAAGAGAACACTGTATAAAATCAACTGTTTCTAGAACCTAAGAAGTTTCACTTTTAATGCAAGAGAGTCTCACGCACTTCGTTAAGAGTTTGTATAACCCCCTAAAAGTAATTTAAAAAATGGGTGCGTGTACTATTTGGGGTTACACATCTAACTGGGTCTAAATATCAACACAGACACTTAAAAAAAAAGTTTGTTGTTCACTTAGTACATTTATCTTGAAATGCAAAATATATTTTTTTAGTAGGCTAACAAAAAATATAACGTTTTCTACCTAAAAAGGGAGCTTACAACACATTAATAACAATAGATGTTTGCCTAACCTACCCTGACACTTATATTTACCTGCCATCCCTTGTCCGCTGTTCTGTAATAAGGGTAATTCTTTGTTATATAGGAATAGATACCACTCAGTGTTAACTGTTTATCCTGTGCTGAGGCGACTGCCTGTACAATGAGCTGTGCGTACGAATACGGAGGCTTCGAATCATCCTGCAACAAACATAACCTCAATTTGATCTAACACTGTAATCTACCAACTAAATTCATAGTTCTGGCTAAAGTTATAAAAAAAACTGTAAAAATGGGAGTCGTGTAAGCTACTGTTAAAAAACTGATGATTTTGATAAAACATAAACAAACAAAAAATTGCTTTCTATTTTTTGTCGTTTTGATTTTTTATAATTTGTATGTATTGTGTTTACATTGTTGAGGTTAAGTCGAAGAAAGAACCTTGTAGGTCTAAGTCCGCATTTTGCTAATATAAATTTAAATAATAGGCTAATGTAAAAAATAGAATTTAGCAACCTACAAAAGTTTATTAAGTCAGTCCTCGCTGTATCAGACTAATGGGATGGTGAGAGTGTCTGTTATAATAAAGAACGTTCAAATATGAGATATTTAGCCTGAAACACATAATATCTGAAAACGTCTTTTAGATTAACTTTCAAGTAGCCTAATGAACAAAATGAGTTTTTACAAAAAGTTTTGTTAAAAATTCAAACTAAAATATGTTAATGAACTAAAACAGTTCAAGAGAAGAAAAAATAAGTAACAGAAATAGATATGTATTAGTGATGGAGTGGTCGAATAAAAAATAATTGATTATTTTGGCTATATAATAAAACTTCTATTTAGACACTTAACTGTTAAAATGTATTTTGGGGTTTAAGGCTTTTTTGTATTTACTACATTTACTTACAATTATTATAAATAATAAATCGACTGAAAGAACAATTAAAACAGTTTTTCCTATAAGTGTTCAATGTGAGCACTATTCGTCACATGGCACACATCGAGTCGATACAGAGTTCGTTCCAAACTTTATTCAGTGTGTTTGGAGTGATTGTTGAAACAACCGCTTCGATTGTATTAGCTGGCAACGGAGGCACAAAAACATGATCCTTTATGAACCCCCAATGAAAAACCCATGGCATCGGATGAGATGAATGTGGAGACCATGCGAAACAAGCTCTGTTATCCGGCCAATCCAGCGGTCGGCTATAACATCGTTTAACCAATCGCGTACTGAGTTATTGGAACACCATCTTGTTGCCAAATAAAGTTCTGTGGTTCAGCTTCTTCCAATTGTGGAAAGAGTAATAGTTGTAACGCAACAAGATAAGAAACACCAGATACAGTTACTTCAGTTAAAAAAGAAAAGCACATAAACTTTCCACCGGGATATAGCACAAAAAAACATTCAAATTTTAGAGGAGCCTTATTGCAACTGGACCATCCAGTGAGGATTTGCTGACCCTCAGATGCACACATTATGTATGAGTGTTCACATGTTAGTTCATCACTTAAGATGACACTATCCAGAAAATCTTCATCGCCAAACAGCAACATATCGTTTGCAAAGTTGGCACCTAAGCAGTAGTCTGTAGGCTTTAGAGCTTGTAACAACTGCAAACAAAATAAGGACTTAGTTCTGAGCGTCTCCACATATACGCCACTAGAATTGTTAATTCATGACTAGCCTTCTGAACTATTCCTTGGGGCTACACGTGAAAGACTTTCTCACTTGTTCAACACGTTCTCTCTTGGTCGTCCCGTACTCTTCTCATTTGAACTTAATACGGAATGCCCATTGCACTGTAATTACCGATTCAGTCCTTGCAAACTGTAAAACACAAAAAGCTTTCTACTGGAAAACAGTGCATGCGCACAGATGTACCCACTAAACTGTTTGAGTTACTCTTTCATTTGATGTACTATTTATAACTAAGTTAAATGTAATCAATAATACAAAGCCATAAAACTCCAATATTCATTTTGAAACACTCTATAGAGTCCATAGTAAAAGTTATTTTCTTCATTCAAATGAAGTCACTAAAAACAAATTCTAGATCATATACCATTTTTACTTTAATACAATTTTCCCCAGAAATTTCCCAAAAAAAGTTTGTGTACAGAATAAAATTAGTGAAACTTTATTACTATCCAAGTTTAAGAATGTGGTAGAAACTTTGTGTTTGGACATGTACATGTTAGGTAGACTTATTACAAATCTCAAACCACACAGCTTTGGGTAAAGTGAACACAAGACCTTTGCACACACAATGTAGATGTTTCTCACTGGCTGAAACTCACCATTACAGCGACATTATTCCTGTACTCAACCTCAACGTTGTCCTCACTCGAGGACTGAGCGGCTCGGCCCCTCGACAGGAAGCTTTGGAGAAGCTATTTGGGAAAATTCATAAATATCAGCCTAGGTTCTCAATTCAATAGCGAAAATAATTACTGTACTCAACAAAAATATAAATAGTGGGGTTTCCAATAAAAAACTGTTTGAAATATTATTTGAAATGATAAACTAATTACTGTTTGGGTAATGTGTGAAATTAAATGTAAGTGGTATTGAAAATTGAATAAACAAATAATTACTTAATCATAAGGTTCTAAACTTAGGCTAACAACAGACGAGACACCGGTGTACGGTACACTAAATGTGTGTCAACAGATGAGACATTGAGTAGCGCGCTACCAGATTCTGTGGCTCTACGGTGTCTCTCCCCGCGAGAATCTGGGACACCGGACGTTGTACGGGATTCCGCAAGGGCATTCGTTTGAATTGTGACTATCAGACGAGACACTAGTAGCGCGCCACCATTTAAAACTTAGTAAATTGTTTACGTGTGAAAGCTTTTGCGTTTTACTTTTTTTAATACTTTGAGTTTTATTAAATTGTTCAATTATTATAGTATTTATTTTATTTTGGTCTATAATTTAAATTTTACAAATTCACAACAAAATTATTAATTGGTCAAATATATTATAACAATGTTAGTAGAAAATTTTAATATATGAATAGGCCTAGACACAGTTAAATGTCTATTAATTGTCAATACATTCAATAAACATAAAATGTTCGTTCATTAGGCTAGGCCTAACCTAAAATTGTATGTATATTTAATTTATTTTACCCGCCTTAACGGCAACATATTACACACAATAATTTTAGGTTAGGCCTAGAAAGTAATTTAAAGTCTAGGCCTAACCTAAAATTATTGTATGTATGTTGCCGTTATGACAGGTAAAATAAATTAAACATACACACACAATAAATTTAGGTTAGGTCTAGACTGAAGAAAAAACATTTTATGTTTATTGAATGTATTTAGGCTACAATGAATGGACATTTAATTGTGTTTACCATCTTAGCTTTTATGTTATAATTAATTCATCATATAATAACATATTATAATAACATTAAATGTATGGAAACTGTAAATATTTGTATAAAAAACAATCAAATACTAAACGGGAATTGAAAGATTAAAATTATGTGTGTTATGTTGCTGTTAAGGCTGGTAAAATAATTGAAGAAAAGGCGTGATGAACTTCGTTCCTGCCAGGGGACCCACGACCGTACACATTTATTTTTTAAATTTTCATTAGGCCTATCATTTATATATTTACAAATTTACAACAATTATTACTTGGTATTTAATATAAAAATGTTAGAAAATTTTGACACCTAGTCATTTATAAATATTATTCAATCAACCTTGTTTGTGGGACTTAACAAGCTATGAATATTCTAATAAAACTTTGAAAAAACATTGCTACAATGAAGTCTTCTGTACATTTATAAATTACATCGCCTAAGCCTACTGACAAAAACTATAAACATTCTGAATGTTTCGAAAATAAATAGAAAGTAGCTACGAACGTCAAAAACACCGGTGTCTCTGCAGTGTCTGAGCTGGCTACCGATCGCTACCAGTGTCCCGTACACCGGTATCTCGTCTGTTGTTAGCCTTACAGATCCTCAGGATACACAAAATAATCAATCTTTGGGCAGGGTTTGACATTTTTCAAAAGACTGTCTAAACTGATATTGAGTAAATTTCAATAATTGAAAGGTTATGCTGAAAAATTTATCACAGAAGACCAAATTGTAGAAGCAGGAAAATAGTACGGTATGTCAATTATTAAAAACTTAATTAACAGCAGTTAAAAAATCATTTTTGTACAGACGAGAGAAAATATTTAACATATTTCCAGTAGACATTCAAAAGAGAAACAATTTTACCAAGTTTTCAAAATCTGTGAAATTATGGCTATACTCAGTGGAAAGTATTGAACTAGTTTTGAGGTGAGACATACAGTGTGGACCCGTTGATGTCATTCTGGAATGTATGTCATTCATGTGTGTGTAGATGAGAACTTATGAATGAGGGTGTAAGTGTGAATTTGTATTCTTTATCTAGTCTTGAAGTTAGTGATTTTATTTTTAAGGCATCCATTGCACTTGCATATATTTTTGAGTGGTAATGGCACTATGGATGAACTATTTCTTTCTTTTTGTTAAATTTGTAGATTTAAAAATAATGATGGTAAATCCTACTCGGACACATATGCCTCCTAAGAAGATGCTATTCTTCACATGATAGCACGCATTTGAATGTAAAGAAAATCCTTGTTTTGGTTTTATTCAGATATGAAGTGTATGTGTTACAAATTTGCTTAAACTTTTTTTATTTACGGTTAACCCTTCAAGGAGAATATACAGTACACCAAATTGAACTTAAATAGTGACATTCTAGAACGTCATGTATAATTAGTACAGAAGGAGTGGTAATGTTCTGGGATGTCATTTGTAGTAGTTTGCCAGCCTCATAATTTTCATTAATTTTTAAGACACTTTACACGAAATAGTTTAGAGTCAAGGTCACTGGAATGTCGGAATGGAATAGGGAAAGGGACGGATGAGAGTAACAACCGTTATTGATAAAGCAGCTAGGCGTTGGAGGGCATGGTGAACAAATGGGCACTGCACTGTACGAATCTGTCTTATAACCAATCATCTGGACGTTAAGGCTGCACAGGTATTTGTGCACTATTTCCCAGGTAAAATGGTTAAACTCAATCTTGTTTTTTTTTATAGGCGAAAAACCTGGGTGGTTATCATCGCCTGGAAAACGAATAAACTCAATCATATGTACACTAGTTAGTACGCCACAGGTGTTTGGGCAAATATTTATGGTAAAATACGCAGTAAAATATGCCGAGTTATATTTATTGTTCAAACTCGGAGTGGTCGCTATTTATTCTTATTCCATATCTTATTAGTTCGGTTGATGGTTTATGTCTACGTGTGTATTTGTCATATAATTATATAGCTCCCCAATTATAAAAGACTTCCTGAGACATACATTTGAGATGCATTGCACTCGGAGAAAAGAAAAGGCTGTTGTCCTGAGGCCAGTAATACCAAATACATCCAATATGTTTGACAGGGCGACACATTCCTCAACCACTTCCGATAAACAAGGAAGTTTCAAAAGCAATGCTACATATGATGCAATACAACAACAAAAGAGGAAACGGAATTGATCCCCTCTCCCGTATTTACACCACTGATCAGTTATCATGTCTCGCTGAGTTTTATTTTATACCCTACTTATTGGCGAGTACTTTCCATGGATCTCAAACCCACTAATTTAACTTAATTTCAATATGTAAGGTTAGGAAAAGTGTGAATATGTATGACATCATCCATTGCCGTCCTAGATAAACTTTTTTGTATCTGTGGTTAAGTGCAAGTATATTTTTAAATCATAGATTTTTGGTAGTCACAGGTGTATTTTTTTATTTTTTTTATTTTAAAGGCGAAAAACCTAGGTGGTTATCATCGCCTGAGTCAGAGTCACAGATGTGTTTTCATTGTCAATATTAAAGTAAACATAGATTTTTCAAAATTGAACTTCATTATCTATTATTTTTCTTTTCTTTTTTTCTTGTAACCATACGTTACACTTTGAAACTGAGTTTAAGCTGAGTACGCGAGCACTTCCAACCTAATGTTATATCACAATATGAACTGTTTAATGTGTATCAATCTTACAACTGATTGATTACAACTTTATATTATGTAGGTAGTTTTAATTTTGATTACAAAATTCTCAGTACGCGAACTGCAACAGCAAAGCATTTCTAACTAAATAAGAAGTATAGTGAGAAGTTCACCTATTTTTAAGTTTTAGCGGTCCACCACTGACCTTGTAAAAGCTAATGCAAATTTGAAAGGCTATGGAGTAAATCATCGCTGCAATCAATCCCTTGATGGGGTAATCATAAAGATAATAAAACACACTTAAACATAACACAATTGTACAAAACACAGGAAACAAAGATTAAGCCGGTTTTACACGATGCTACGAACGCTCACACCAACGTTGGACCAAACGTTTCAGACAAGTAAGTTTGACAAATGGTACAGCGAATGTTCCTGCTACACGGTGAATCGAATGTTTGATCCAATACTTTAGAAAACGGTTTGGTACAAACGTTTGTCCAGTTGCAAAAAATGGACGAGGATGATAGTTCGACGCTCGCAGGTTTGAACAACGGCCACACGGTGTCACGAACCATCAAACGTTATACGTTTGAAGGTGTTCATAGCATCGTGTAGAACCGGCTTCATTTTCGGAGAGAATAACATCTTGAAGTGACTCGTATAGCGTTTAAGTCTAGACTGTGTGGTAAACAAAGTCTTCCCAATTCGTTGTTATCAGTTGCAGTAGGCCTATTACAATATTTACTTTTGTAGGTTGGCAATCCTAGTGTATTAAATCTGGCATATTGTAAGAGCACTAAGGTTGGATAAAAAAAAGGGTTTTTTTTTATGAAAGTGGGAAAAGTAAAAACCACTTGTGGCCAAGAAGAGAAAAATTACACAATCACTTAAACGTGTCCATACCTAAACCAAATATAACTTTATAAAAATAATTAAAGGGGTTAAAAGGACTTTATGAACAGTACAGAGTGTTTCGCGAGAGGTTGGCATGACTTCAGGAGATGATAGGGGATCTAAAAAAAGCCAAATTGTTTTTATGAATATAGGTCCGGAAAAGCTTTGTTTTCCAAATATCCGCCATTTTGTTGTTTTTTACAAAATAATTCACATGTAGAGAAATGTTTAACCGATTGAGTTCAAACTTGGCATGAAGTTTAACCTAACAATGATCTATTGTAAGAAAAATAAGCGGTTATTCCAATCAAATTACAACCACTTGACTGTTTGAAAAATTCAAACCTAAATTACCCAAAAACCGTACATTTTAATAAAAAATGACAAGACACCTTTTTTGAAGCCCTTTTAATTTTCCCTATCGGATGGTGTAACTGTCAAAACAATCGGATGAATTCTAATAGTAAAGTTCTATTACACATAACTATTTTCCTCCATCCGATTGTTTTGACAGTTACACCATCCGATAGAAAATTAAAAAGGCTACAAAAAAGACGTCTTGACATTTTTGTTAAAATATACGGTTTTGGGCAATTTAGGTTTGAAATTTTCAAACAGCCGCCATTTTGAAACGCATGATTGGATACAATGGCTTATTTTTCTTAAAATAGATCACTGTTAGGTTAAACTTCATGCCAAGTTTGAACTCAATCGGCCAAACATTTCTCTAGATATGAATTATTTTGTAAAAAAAACAAATTGGCGGATATCTGGAAAACATAGCTTTTCCGGACCTATGTTCATATGAACATTTTTGCTTGTTTATAGGTCCTCTATCATGGCCTGAAGTTGTGCCAACCTCTCGTTAAACACCCTGTACATGTGTGTAAAATTATTGCCAGAAGCAATAAATTAATAATAATAATAACTTAAACAAATAAAAAAATTAATAGGCCTACTAACTGATAACAACAATAAAGAGGTAAGACTAAACGATAACTCTGCTGTATAGAGACTTGATCAGTGTACAAGTTGCAAAATAAACTTTGTTCATCCGTTTTTGTAAAAAAATTGTATATTGGGTTTATTAATTTTATGACGACCATCATCAAGGGCTGATGACATTAGCCTATACGCGTTGAATGATAGATCACTAGACAAGTCAAAGTAAGTGTTAACCCTATTACATATAAACATGTGTACTGGTGGTTATATAACAATATAAATAAGAATAGAACTGACGTAAAAAGCAGGAATATCCCCCGATAGGCAGGGGCGGCTCAAGAGTAAAATGTCACCCGTACAACATAGTCACTTGGCGCCGGGTCCCCCTCCCTGATTAAATATTGATTACTCTGGCCGAAAGGTCTGTAATCATTCCTGGAAATAGATACCAGATAATTTTTGAAGTTATACTTATTTAGGGGCGTTATGAAAAAAAGATGAGAGTGAATTTTTATAATGCGTGCGCACAGAACTCACGCGAAACGAATGATGACGTCAATTGCCCTAATATTTTTGATACAACGACTACGTTTCAAGACAAATATATACATTTTAACCATCAACCGACCTCAAGTCATACGAGGGGGTTACCCAAAAGTAACTTGCGCTGACGTGGGTGGGGCTTGAGTAGCACGCATATATAGTGCAGCTCTTCATCAGTTCAGTGAAACCGGTGTCGTCGTACCGGCTTGTTTTGTTCGTCTCTTTTTGTTTTCTATAATGGTAAGTTTAAGAGAACAACGTGTAGCTGTGAAATTTTGCTTCCTGCTCGGTAAAAACTCCGCTGACACTGTTTTAAAGTTAAAAGCAGCTTACAAAGATGATGCTGTGGGAAAAACTCAAGTGTATGAGTGGGTTTGCTTGGATTAAAAATAGCAACTGTCGATTGAGGACAAACCTCGTTCTCGATGTCCATCAACTGCCCGAATAGATGAAAATGTAGAGAAAATTCGAGAACTTGTTCAACTGTCAGAGATTAGTTCAATCTTTCCAGTTCGGTTCAGCGAATTTTAACTGAAGATTTGGAAATGAAAAGGATCGCTGCCAAGTTTGTGAATCGGGTTCTGAATGACAATCAAAAAGAACATTGAGTTGAAACATGTCGTGCTTTGAACGAACAGCATGAAACTGATCCAGATTTCCTGTAGGAGGTCATTAGTGGTGATGAGTGTTGGTGCTATGGTTACGACCCCGAAACAAGCGAATGGAAGACGTCATTGTCACCCCGTCCAAAAAAATGTCGTCAAATCAGAAATCAATACAATGATCATTTGTTTTTTTTTATCAAGTTCATTCAGAATTTGTTCCACCACATCAGAACATTAATCAAAAGCTTTTTAACAAAAAGACAAAAAAATACCTGATTCGTGGCGAAGAGGGGACTGGTTTTTCCACCACGACAATGCACCTGCACACACAGCCATCTCTAAGGGTAGTAGGGTAGGGGGAAGCACAGTCCTATAGGGTAGGAAGGGAGCACGGTTAACGGGATCGTTTGTGTTTGAGATATTATTTCTTCTGCGCATACTTCAAGGCATTTTAATGTAATCCTTAACTTTTATGCATTTTTGGTACAATATTTTCTATCTGTATCAGTAGTGAATGTCGCGATAGGTTTGTTTTTCATCGATTTTGACGCTCCCTTCAACATCGGCGCCCTGTGCGGGCGCACTGATCTTAACCCTATACCTGCCCTGGTTATAGCTCATATTGGCGAGCCAGTTTTTAGTGTTTTGCAAGCATATTTTAAAAAATTCGCCAACAATAGTAAGCGTTCTTAAATTTTTGTAGAGAAAGGTTCAAAGAATTAATTTTGCAATTAAAAATTTATTGATGTAAAATTGTAAAAGTTATTAGCTCAAGAAACAAAAAATGTTCAGTAACGAAAGGAAAAAGTCCAACTTTAGGCCTACATAACAAGTAGTAAACATTTTATGTAATTTTTTTGTAAACGTAAAAAAGTTTTGTAATTTAGTTCTAAATAGAACTGTATAAAAACATTTATCAATTTCA
>JAGFPH010000065.1:0-18597 GCA_018207615.1 Philaenus spumarius
CTTAATGGATTAAAAAAGGGTTGGGGTACTTACAAGGTAATAGTTTTAAGTTTCTTATTTGTTGTAAGATTATAGTTTGTTAGATGGGGGACACTGGATTTTTGGGGAACACTCTTTTCACTGCACAGCTGTTTCTGTCAGTATATCTTCCATTGATATTAAGTAGGTCACTGTGTCATTTCGATAATGTTTATTTCTTCATAACACTTGGGAAAGTTTGCATTTGTTGCTACATATTTACGTCGCACTGTTTACTATATCTATTTTGATTAAATAGTCACATTTTATTATATACACTTATATACTACACAGTAACTTGTTTATTGAAAGTTATATATATATATCAGTTGGTTTATGTTAGGTTATATTGTCATAATTGGTGTTTTTTAGGTTATCTTGTGGTTATACAGGTGTGGTTTGTTTATATGGTCGTAGGAGAGAGATATGATATGGTCCGTAAGTACGTTCGTTTTCGTCTATCAGTGTATAAATTGCTTTACCAATTTTCTTTAAAATGCGTAATGGTCCTATATAGATTGTGAATAATTTCGCCGTTTCGCCATATCCTTGACTTGATTGTGGAAATGATTTTACTAAAACGAGGTCGTTTTCTTGGAACGTAGTGATTTTGTGTCTCAAATTATATTTTTCGGCGCGTTTGTTTTGTGTTGCTTTAATTCTATTTTTGGTTAATTCCAATTTTTGTTGAAGTGGTATTTGGTTATGGAATGGGTTTTGTATAATTTCTTCCCAGAATCTCTTATCAACGATATTAAGTTGTAATTCGTTGGCAGTAAAACCTGTTGTTTCGTGTTGTATCTCATTTAGAAATATGTTTATTGTAGGAATATAAGTTGACCAGCTCCTATGGTTGTTTGCACAATACGTTCTTAAACAACGTTTGACTTCTCTAATTGGACGTTCGGCCATATTAGATTTTGGGTGATATACTGGGTTTAAGATGTGTTTTATATTATTTTGTTCTAATTTAGTAATCCAAATTTTACTTTTAAACTGTGTACCGTGATCAGTGAGGATTCTGTTTGGTTTACCATATAAAGTGATATAATCATTAAACATTCTATCGACGACAGCTTGAGCTGTAGCTCGTTTGAGGTTATAAAGTTTTACAAACTTGGTGAAAGTGTCTAATACGATGAAAATGTATTGTACACCTCCTTTACTCTTTGGTAATGGTCCAATAAGGTCTACAGCTATTAGATCTCCTTTACCTTCGCATCGGATTCCACTGGATTCGCCATGTAAAGTGTGATTACTGTGTTTACAACGTTGACAAGTGTCGCAGGTAGCTATAATTTTTCTAATTTTTCTTGCCATGTCTTTGAATATGAAATCTCTCTGTAAAGTGTTTAAGCATTTCTTGGCACCACAATGTAGATAATATTGGTGGCATTCAATTACTAGAGTTTCTATTAGTCGCCTGGGAACTATAATTAACCATGTATCCTGGTGTTTCTGGTACAATATTCCGTCGACTAGTTTAAACCTTGTTTGTTGGGTTGAATTTGGATCTGCATTTAATGTTTTAATATAATTTTGCTTTATGGTTAGGTCATTTCGTTGTAACATTGATAAATTTTGAAGGTTTTCCATAAGTTCCATATTGTATTGTCTTACTAAATTAGCTACAATTAAATCTGTGGAGGGGGTTACTGAATTTTGATGGTTTTCATCAATTTTTACTCTGCTAAGTAAATCTGCTAATGTGTTGTCGGTTCCTTTGCAATGTATTATCTCGAATTGGTAATCCTGTAAGGCAAGAATCCATCGAGTTAATCTAGCATTAAGTAGTTTGCATGTCTTTAGGAAAGTTAAAGCTTTATGGTCTGTGACAATGGTTAATTTGGAATTTAGAATATAGTGTCTTACTTTCTGGATACAGTATACCACTGCTAATAGCTCTTTCTCGGTGGTAGTGTAATTAAGTTCACATTTCTTTAAAGTTTTTGATATGAATAGTATGGCTTTCTTCTGATTATTGGAGTCGATTTGGTATAGGTGTCCGCCTACAGCAAAATCTGAACTATCTGTTTGAAGGTAGTATGGTTGATTTAGAATAGGATGGCTAAGTACAGTAGTTTTTAGGAATAGGCTTTTAATTTCGTTGAAAATTTGTTCTTCTTTAGACGTCCATGTGAATTTTACTTTCTTAGAGGTTAGTCTCATTAAAGGTTGTACAGTTTGTGCATATCTGTCGACAAATTTGTTGTAATAATTGATACCGCCTAAGAAACGTTTAAGTTCTTTTCTACTTGTTGGCGCAGGAAAGTCTTGTATGCATTTGATTTTATCTGGGTCTGGTTCTAGTCCAGTTGTTGTTAAGTAGTATCCTAGAAACGGTACTTTGTCTCGGCAAAATATAGATTTTGACAATTTAATAGTCATGTTAGCTGTTTGAATTTTGTTGAATATTTTTTCTAAATGGTGTAGGTGTTGGTCGAAATCAGGGGATATCACACATATGTCATCTATGTATATGATCGAAAAATTTTCTATTGTGTTTTTAAAAACATGGTCTAATGCTCTAATAAGGGCGGCTTGGGATGTAGAAAGCCCAAACGGTGTGACTACATATTGATACACTTTTCCTCTAAATTGGAAAGCAGTATATTGGCGAGATTCTTGTTCTAATTCGATCTGCCAGTATGAAGAAGTTAAATCTAAAGTTGATAACCATTTTGAATTTGTTGCTTTGGCTAGCAATTCATTAACACTGCGGTTACATTCGTAATCAGGGGTTATAAGTGTATTCATTCTACGCATATCTAGGCAAATACGAAGTTCGTCGTTCTTCTTTTTAACAACAATAATTGGATTTATAAATGGGCTGTTTGATTCTTCGATTATATTCTCCTGTAACATTTTATTGATCTCTTCTGCGACGGCTTCTTGGAGGTTTATAGGTATGGGGTAGTTTTGTGCTCTATAATATTCTGCTTTATTGACTCTAATAGTATGTTTATACACATTACATCTACCTGGTTGTTCTGAAAATATGTTTTTATACTTTAGGATTAGGTTGGTAATTTTTTCCTTTTCTAGAGAGTTTAGTTTATGATGGTCTTTAAATATTTCATAGATGTTATTATGATATTGGCTATTATTGTTAAGTGTGATTGGATTATAGTTTTCATCTTCATATATGTTTTCATTGTATTCTATTAACCTGCATTTTTCTGATTCATACATTCCACTTCCTAACTTCAATATTAATGTTTCATTTTCATCATTTGTAATTATCATTTCATTATTTTCGAAGTTTATATGCATTCTCAATTTTCTTATCATGTCGATTCCTAAAATGCAGTTTTTAATTAGGTTTGGTACAATTATACATTGGATGTCAAATTCTATATTTTGAACGTTAGCCTTTAGTAGTATTATCTGTGTAACTCTCTTAGATTTGTTATTTAAAGCTGTAGTAATATATGTATTACTCACTGGTAGTTGTTCGATTCGTCCTAACTTTGTCATATTTTCTTTAAACCAATTTTCTGAAATACATGAGATTGTACTTCCTGTATCTATTAGTGTATTTGTTTTAATTCCATTTAAGGTTAGGTCAATTTCTGGGCATCTATTATTTAATATTGATGTCTGTTCTGTACTGTTTACCTCATCTTCGTCTTCTGTAAGTAAGAAATCTCTGTCGCAGTATAAATTTGAAATCATAAAATGGAAATTATTATTATATGTTGGCCTATATCCGAATTTATTTAAAGTTATTGGCACTGGGATAGGTTTTATGGTGTTATTTGCCGGTAATATCTCTATTTCACCTGTATATCCATTTGTTTTTAGGCTTGAGTCTTCTAGGCCAGTGCGTTGGAGTTTAACTGTGTTTTTGTTACACTGTTTTCCGCTGCTGGTTCATTCTTATGTCCTTCTTCGGGTTCTGTATTGGTAGCGATTAGTTGACATACCCTCGGTTTATCTTGGTTTGAGTATGTTATAGGTCTTCGTTCTTGGTATTGGTTGTTGTAGTTAGGCCTAGGGTTATGTTGAGGTGCGAATCTAAAATTGCTTGCTATTGGTTGTGGTTGTCTTTCAAATTGTCTCATAGGTGTTTGACTGTTAAATCTATTATTATTTTGTTGGTAATTTGGTCTGTGATATTGGTTATAGCTGGATTGGTTTTGATAAGGGTGGTCTCTTGTTGTTTTGTATCTGTTATTATAATTTTCATTGGGCCTATATTTGAAATTTCTATTTGAATACCCATTTTGGTTGTATCCCTGTTGGTTTATTCTGTTTGTAGGGTTTATATTTCCATTATGAGGGCTGCTGTTATTCCTCTTCCTAATTTCAGCGTTTGTTTCCTCCGTATCTTCTCTCTGTAATAAGTCTGCAAATTCCCTTATGCTTGTGACGTTCTGTACACGCTGAGCGTCTTGTATTCTCTGCTCGAAATGGTCGACCAGAGTTGCTATTATATCCTCCTCTTTTGGTTGAGGGATCATAGATTTCATCGTCAGCACTCTGTCTATGAAGTACTCACTTCGGGATAATTTACCTCCGGGTCTGTAGTGTTCGTACTCTAGCTTTTGTCGTGTGCCTCTTTGGACATCACGGTTCCAAAACTTGGCTAGGAATTCCGTCGTGAACTCTTGGAAATCATGTATGTCATCTTTAATTAATTGGTACCATCTGGCTGCAGTTCCCTCTAAACTGTTTTCTATAATGTCAAATAGGCAGTCGGTATTGTCACCTACTTGATTTATTTTTCTATTTGTTAACCGTTCATAGTATCGGGTTAGCCTATAGATGTACTCGTTAGGGTTAGTTTGCCTTCCGTTGAATTTTGGTAAGGTTGGGTTAATTGGATTATTATTGTCATGGTTTCCCGCATTACATATTAGATTTATTGGTTTTTGTATAGTTTGGTCGGTTTGATTGGTTTTTGGAATTTCGGAAATTAAGGTTTGGACTTCTTGTATAACTATTGAATTATTAATTTTGATTTTGTTTTCCATTACAGTCTCTTGGTTAATTAAGGATTCTTCTAAAGTTTGGAGGCTAACGGTTTCTCCTAATTTATTTTCCAAATTGGAAATTCGTTGACTGCTTGTTTCAATAGCCTGTTCGACTTCTATAAGTTTTTCAGTAAATTGTTCTTCTACTTTGTTAATGTGGCTAGTCAAACATGTCCTGACATTTTCTAATTCACCTGTTATCGTTTTGAAATTTTCTTGTAATAAAGATTGGTTTTGGGTTAATTTGAAATCTAAATTTTCCTCTAGGCTAGTTAAATTTTGTTTTAATTTGATATTTAGGTTTTCTTCTAGGCTAGTTTGATTTAGTTTTAATTTGATGTCTAAATTTTCTTCTAGGCTAGTTTGATTTAGTTTTAATTTGATGTCTAAATTTTCTTCTAGGCTAGTTTGATTTAATTTTAAGTTTTCTTCTAGGCTAATTTGATTTAGTTTTAATTTAATGTCTAAATTTTCTTCTAGGCTAATTTGATTCTGTTTTAATTTAATGTCTAAATTTTCTTCTAGGCTAGTTTGATTTTGGGCTAATTTGATATCCAGGTTTAATTGTAAATTTTGTATTAATAAGGTCATTTGTTCTAAGAGGTTATGCTGGCTTAATTCAGTAGACGTTTCACTTTGTGTAGCTGCCATTGTGCTGGTTGTTGGTTGTGGTGCGTCAATTTCTTGGTTTTCGATTTCACTAATGGGTCTTAAGTTCTTTAAATGTCCTTCCTGTGCTTTTTCAGTTGGTCTTATAGATTTTCTTAAATTGTATTTAGGGTCATCATCTTGTGGGTTACTCATATTTATAATATAGGCTTATTTTATAATATATTTTACTTATGGTAGGGTACTTATAACTAATATTATACTAAAGTGTGGATCTATCAATTACTAGGCCTATATCTATAAATGTGTTGGTTATGTATTTTTTTTTTTGTTGAGTGTTTAAGGAAGTAATTATTTATTATGGAGATAATTACAGCTGGCACGTTGGTCGCCAAATTTATAATTTTCTATAAATTTCCTTTTATAAAAGCCCCACGTTGGGCGCCAAATTTATAATATACTTATATTGGTTTATAAATTATAGGTATTCCTTTGAAATTCAATTGCCCACACGTTGTGGAGCCTAATTTATAATATACTAATTACTAATACTATAGCCTATAGGTAATATAATTGAAACCTACTAAGTTCAGCTTCAATTATATTAGCTTTGAAATAAGTACAAATTTAATTTAACAAAATTTTAGTTTAATATAATTAAAATTATTCATCTAGAAATACATAAGGTTTATAATTTGGTTTGGTACAAGAAAGAAAGAAAGAATTGAATTTGTTTTATTTATAATGAGGAATATCTATTTAAACAAAATGTCTATTTCCGGTTTGGCTTAGCTCAGTATAACAATTTAAAATTTGTAGAATAAAGTTAGTTTCATCACCATAATACATAATTTAATTAAATTTAATTTTAATTCAAATTGATCTCGGGCTAGGGGTACTCGTGCTGCTGTAATTATCCCATTAAACATACACGCAATTATGAATTTAAACATGAAGTTAACAATTGTGAAATGGCGTCATAAGGAATTGGATTAGAAGAAAGGTAAAGATTTTTATTTAACTAATTTCCTTTAAGTTTTAAACTTAATCACTGTTCTTTAAATACTTATCAGTTTTTGGTTGAACACATGAGTCAATATCGAGTTATTATACGTTCTGATTACACTTTTGTAAAACAATTAACGGCGTCACTTCTTCATTTCATTAGATACGTCCACCCACGCTTAGTTCTCAATTTGCACTGATTTTTGGCTTCACTTTTAAAAACGATGTAGCCGGGGTTCGTTCACTTCCGTCTATGCCTGCATCCGGAACTCTGTATTCATTCATTTGATTCGACAACTGCGTTCACGTGAATGTTACGTCATAGGCTTCTTTCGTCGTTACCATGGTTACGGAGTATTACGTCACTGCAGTCTTCCTAACCTGGCGTGTTTTTCTCTTTTGAAATTAGTTTTCGACGGATTTTATACCTAAAGTATTTCTTTGTTGGTTAAAACAATTATAGAATTAATTTGTTCTTGCGTTTAAAGCATGAAATTTATTTACTTGTAATAATTTTAATTTACCCGATTAAATAATAACTTCCTTTTTTGAATTTAGTGTATGTTGTACTACTTGTGTCATATGTTAAACTAATTATGGTGAATATTTTAGTAATAATAATAATCTACGGTATATAATTAACTAATAATTGTTTCATAAATATTTTCTTAAATATAGAATACGTTTCATACATTGGATTATCGTGTTTTTGTTTATAGTTCAAATTACATGGTACATTATTTGTTTTAGCTTGACTCGCGTTTACAATGGTTTGGTCGCCTACTAACATGGCTGACATAACTTAGCTACATACGTTTTTTAACCATCTTGTGTTCTTGTATAATGATTTTGACAAATTTTACATAAATAATAGCTATAATGTTTCTAATTTAGTTTCTTACTTTCATTTCTTCATGGGGTTTGGTACAGGTGTTTGTTTATATTTACATAGGGTTCTCTAGGCTATAATACTATAGGCCTACTGTTAGAAGTGGATGTTTTTGTATTACTTAGATTTGAGACATTACAGTATCATTATCTTTTTGTCAAAATAAGTCTGTCGAACGATTTTGAGTCTTAGAGAAGCGTTAGGTTTGAGTCATTTCTATGTGCTTTCTCGTGTTGCATTAGCTGTTTAGAAAACTGCAATTTTAAAACGATGATTACATATGTAAATATACGTTTTACAACAATTTTGCAAACACAAAAATTAAAGTTTAAATCATTTACTTTCCAATGGTTTTTGATTCATTGAGATTGAATGATTTTTAGTGGGTGAAATATTCAATACAATTTGTGTTGTCCACGACCGCACAATTGTGCAGTCTGCCATTCATGATCGCACATATCTGCGAGTTGCCAATGTGAGGGTTAAAACTTCCTTAGGCGTGGTAAGTCAAATTGCCCTGAATCAGACAAAAATTGAAACGCTTCCCCTTCTCTGACTTCAAAGCATAAAATAATTTTTTTACAGAACCTAAGAAGTTTCACTTCTAAAGCACAAGAGTCTCATTTGGATAATATAGACAGTTTTACTACATTATATAAACAATGCTGTTTGGAATTACTTTTTATAAATATCCAACCAAAACTGACCTACCCCAAAAAATAATGTAAACCATCATAACGTACCTCTTCGTTAATAATTTTGTTTTTATTGATTGTCTTGTGAATGACTGCACCATTTGTGCAACTTATTATTAATAATACAATAAACAAAATATTTAGATACTTGATTGAAAGGAACATTTTGTGCTTAGATTTCTATGGATACAAACTGACAATGTATTATTTAATAGTGTATCTATTTATACGATTAGATTAGGCTGGTAGACTATCACTCAGATAAGTAACCGATAGGCTACCGGTTTGATGCTCAAACAGTAATAAATCTGGTGGGCTCTACTGTAGAAATTTTGTGGTATAGAGAGACAAATAATACCGCTACCAGTACCTAACTATACTGAGGGAATTTTTAACTGGTAAATGTGTACAATTATAAGAATGATACAACTGTAGGCCTATTTGTTAAAATTTTGTATTTATATACATTATTATTTGTATCAAAATAAAGATAAACATATTGTCTTTTAATTGCTTTTTATTTCACATTGTTAGTACCTGGGCGATCGAGCATCACTCGGTATTTATTTTATTGTTTTTTTTTTTTAGATAAATGTATGTAAATACAAATCATATACTGAATAAATATGAATATTTTTCGAACTTACGTACTCATGAACTAATTATCATATACTCTAATACGAAATAAAATTACTTCAAAAGATGTCATTCTCCACAAAAACCTATCTTAAAGGTAAGAAATAAAAAAAATTGTTTTAAGCTTGAAATCAGCTGATAATAGAAATATTATAGGAAACAGCTGGTTACTGTTATATTGTAGTCAATAAACATATGCAATGATTTTAAACTCCATAAGCCCAATGTTAAATATTTTCAATTTTCAAATGAGTTGTTTAGAAAAACATGAGTTTCACCAATCGATTTTTTAGACCCAAAAGCCTCTTTCAGCAAAATCCTTCCGCTGGATCTCGAGATTCCTCGTACGTACAAACAGACATTGCTTGTATTAGAGTATAGGATATCAAATGATTTAGAACTTATTATAGCCCAGTCGATGTAGGTCACAACTACCAGTAATTTGCAATACGGCTGAGTTTTTTTTATAAGTATCTTAAAGTATGTAGATTAATAATTAATATAAAAAAAGTTTACCAGTCTATCGATTTCCCAAAGTCAAAAAAATCTAAAAATTTTTGAAATTCCTTAATATTTTGGGCTGGGATGAACTCAAAGAAAAAATACCACCGGGTATGGGAAGTAAGTATTTTTCTAAAAAAAAGGTCGCCTGTATTTTTTTTCGTCCGAGCAATAGTTTGTCTGGAAAAAATTCAATAAAGCAGGTATGTATTTTGCAGCCGCGTAACTTGCCGCATGGCTGATGAAACCTATTTTTTGGAGTGCGGTGCAGTACATTATAAACTATTGCATAGTTATAATGTATTAAGTAAATAATTGAAATAGAGCGTTTTCAAGAGAAAAGTGTCAGCTTAACATGGCATGTTTTTTTTCATAACACATAATCATCTAACAAATTACCCATATGTATATGGATAATATATATTATATGGGTATATATTCAAATAAAAACCAAGTGTCTCAAAGAAAAAGAAAACTGGTTATTTGTGGTTTTTGGGAGGAACTGGTCAGGAATATATATATCCGATATATTAAAACAAAAAATTAAAAATCTTCCGGAAGAACTTGTGAGACTTCCACTAGACCGATTTAAACGCAAGTAGTGTCAAATGGAAGGGAATAACCCCTGTATTTGCACATTTTACCTTAGATTTTAGTATCTGGTCAGTAATTATTTAAAGAACAAGATTAAAAGTTTTCTTATGGCAATTTAACATGGGGTAAAATTTCACCTTTGCACTTCTTTTTGAAGAGTTTACTTGAGGTTTCCACTGAAACATTTTACACACGGTTTGTTTTAAATGAAAGATCAATAATTCTATATTTGCACAATTATTTACTTACATTTTTGAAGTAATTTCATTCAGAATGTAATAAAAGAACTTTTTAAAACGTATTTTATCATCATTTTAAGTTTCCCTTAACAGCTGATTATTAAAACACGTGATTGTGCATCTAAGAACAGATTATTGTAGCTGATGGCTTAGAGAAAATCATTATTGGCCAGTATCTTTCAAGGAACAAATTCACAGGATCAAGTTGGACACTAAACAGAGCATCTAACCGCTGTAATACCAATAAATAATCATTATGAAAAACTAAAAAACGACAATTGAAAGATGAAACTTATATCATTCAATGATTTGCACAAAAACATAAATCATGTGTGTATATTGCCGTTAAGGCAGGTAAAATAAATTAAACATAATTTTAGGTTAGACCTAAACTGATGAAACAACTTCTTGGATGTATTTACATTCATTACCATAGTAACCAATTAAATAAAATAACAGATAAAACAGTTGATTCGGATGTCCAGCTTTTTGTACAAAAGTAATATTTTAAGTTAGAATTTAAAGTAAAAACAGTTGGTACTTGGTGAAACTCCATCATAGGTATAGAAATAACCAATTGGTAAAAATTTCACAATTATATTTATTACTGAGCAACATATGTTTCACCGTTAGGCATCATCAGGCTACTAAATTGAAATACTGCAAGTATCTTAAAACTAACATAGAAACAAAAATAGAAGGAGTGGGAGTGACAATGGAAATGACCAGGAAGGGCAATGGAATGTGGCCTAAGTAAACACTGCAAGGGCAAGGTGTGGTTACATAATGGGTTTTAACAAGGGGGATGGATTGAGAAAAATTTGGTCATTTAAGTTATAAGTATGATTTTTAAAAACAGATCTATTAATTTCCAGACATTCTAGGTTATTTAATTTCCTACTTTTTTCTTCCATATGTAATAACTTTACATTTATTTTTGGGTTAAATGTATAAATATAATTGTGAAATTTTTACCAATTGGTTATTTCTATACTATTTTAAGTTAGGCCTATACTGAACCAACACATGTTTCAACACTCTCAAACCAATAAAAACTTGTGTTAAGGAATTTAGGAATAAGAAAAAACTATGTTACATCCTAATTAAAAATAAATAAGACATATAGTAGGCCTATTTATTGATAATTACGGTAATTGATTGTGAGTAACTTTTTTGTTAGGTTTTTGATTAAGTGTACACCTGAGCTTTACTGATTCTTTTAACTTTTATTATAACAGCTGTTGTTATAAAATATAAGAAATAATTTCATTTGACCGTTTAACATTATTTACCATCTTAGTTTTGAGGTTATTATTAATCCTACACCTTTACTATAAGATTGATGTTTCTTTGGTATCCAAGTCAACGTAATATAATTAAGCTTAAATTACCCTACTTTATTTACGTCACGTGACTTTCTTCTCTCTTTTATATGATTTGTTTCGGAGATTTACTCCATCATCAGACACTTATTGTCACTCTTGCGAGGTCGTCAAACATTACACAAAAACACATAAACACAAACATTGAGTATATATTAAAAAACTTTCTATGCTTGGGATGTATCCCGTATGGTGGTCCAAGGACAACTCAGAAAGTTTTTTAATATATACTCATAATGTTTGACGACCTTGCAAGAGTGACAAGTGTCTGATGATAAAGTAAATCTTCAAAATGCATCATATAAAAGAGAGAAGAAAGTCACGTGACGGAATTTAAGCTTAATTTTATTATAAATAAAACATAACATATGTTTTTAGAAGGTTCCATCGGTGGTTGGCATATGGAGCATGCAGGGGTCTCCCCTAGTACTTAATTATTTTACACATTAACATTTTTACCCTTGGAGGCTGCATTATTTCCTCCCTCTTTTTGTGAGGAATTAGGGTTAAGAGGCTTGTTTGGTTTTATGCGTTAAGTAGTTTAAAAAATTAAGTAGTTATATTTTAAATTGTATATTATACTTGTTGTATAATTGTGCTATATTTTATATATAAATCTTATTTTCTTTGTGTTATTTTCCTGATGTGTTTGTTTATTTTGTACTATAGTCTACCATGGCAATAGGGCCACACACAAACTCATCCTTATATATAATATTACTAGCTGAATACCCGTGCTTCGCTACAGGGAATTGTTTTGCATCAGTATGTTACATAATTATAATATTTCTCCCTCATTTTCTTTCATCTTTTATTTCATGAAAGTGAATTATTACATGTATTTTCAATTAATATAGTATGTTTTGTTCATTGGCTGCCCGTCAATCGTCAAGGTATGTTTGCTGAATAATTTAAATCAATTAAAAATAAAGAATTCCGAGTGAAGAGCGTCTTTTTTTTCAACCGCTAAATTTACAGACGGGTAAATCATAATCTTAGCTGGATGTTGCGGATCGAACAGATAGCACTTTAATATGCGCATGCATAGATCGGGATAGATTTGATCAGCTTTATGCATTTAAATATTTCCTTAAAATCAATAAATGCCAAATTTCAGATCTCTAGCTTTAAGGAAAGAATATCAATTAATATTTATAGTTTTTAAGGGTTGTCACATTTTTACCCCTTAACAGCACGTAACAAAATGTAAAACTGGTTTACTTTTTATGTGTTTTTCAAGAAAAAAATGTACAAAATTTCAGCTTTCTAGCTTTAAGGAAAGTATAACACACAACCAGTATAACACAACAAGTATTTATTTTGTATTGGGTTGTTTCAACCCTTAAAGGCCAACTATTTTGAAATTATTTCTTAGTGCGCCTCTAGTGCCTGTGAGCAAATATGTGTAGCAAATTTCATGTTCCTAGGCGGTATTTAATTATTATTTATAGTTTTAGGGGTAGATACTATATTTTCACCTATTAGCAGAACGTGACAAAATGTAAAACTGGTTTATTTTTCCTATGTATCCTGTAATAAATAAATTTACAAATTATCAGATCCCTAGCTTTAAAGAAGGTATAAAAATGTATATTTATTGTTTGTAGGACACATTTTCACCCCTAGCAGGACATAACGAAATGTAAAACTGGTTTACTTTTTATATGTATCTTGTAAGAAATAAATGTACAAAACTTCAGCTTTTTGGCTTTAAGGAAAGTATAACAATCGGTATAGATTTGATCAGTTTTAGGCATTTAAATATTTCCTTAAAATTAATAAATGCCAAATTTCAGATCTCTAGCTTTGAGGAAAAAATACCAATTAATATGTATGGTTTTAGGGGTTGTTTCAACCCTTAAATGTGAAATATTTTTAAATCCTTTCTTAGTGCGCCTCTAGCACCTATGAGCAATATATGTACCAAATTCCATGTTCCTAGGCCATATGGTTTTTGAGATATAAACAAACAATATTTATGGTTTTAGGGATTGTTTCAACCCTTAAACGCGAAATATTTCAAAATCCTTCCTTAGTGCACCTCTAGAGGCTATGAGCAATATGTGTACCAAATTTCACATTCCTGGGAGGTATGGTTTTCGAGATACTGTGATGCGTGAGTGAGTCAGTGGTATTTCAAATTTATATATATAATATAAAGATTTCTCAAATGTGTTTTTTGTCGCTAAGTGATATCTCCCTTCATTCTTTATCAAAATTAATTATTCAAGCATCATTTTAAAGCTTATGTTCCTGGCTATTGACAAAAAATAGACACACAGCTTAAAATTCATGTTTTTGTTACAAAAATGGATTTAAAACACTTTCATATTATACTTCATATGGTTCCTAATGAAAGGCGCCATCTATTAACAATCTGCTTCACTAACACGGCAGCTGTAAGTTTGATTGTTTACATTCAATATGCAAGTGTTATAAACTAATATTTATAAACCAATGTAAATAAATAAACGTAATTATCTGAACTAAATCAACACATTAAATCAGGTATGTACTCGTAACTTGCGAAATATATAACTTGCAAGGATCAGCTAGTAAAATATGAAAATTCAACATGGCGGATTCAAAACACGGAATCTGACGCACTTACAAGGTCATATGTGGTCTTGCTACAACTTTCCCTTTTAACCCTCTAACTGTCAGATCACTCAACTTGAGTGGTCTCAGTGCGCCGCAGTAGTGCATTGAGTAGTCTGTAACAACTCTACTTGAAATGAATATTTCACCCACTAAAAATCATCCAATTGCAATAAATCAAAAACCGTTGGAAAGGTAATGATCTAAACTTTATTTTTTGTATTTACAAGTTTTTCTAAAACATATATTTACAAATGTAATCATCGTTGCAGTTTATTAGTTTTCTTCAACAAACTCGGCGCCCGTCTATTCACCAGATTCCGTCATAATACACAACGAAATAACGCATCTTTCTTCTCTCTCTAAAGCCCGCCCAGTACTTCTTCTAAATTAAACCTAGATATCGTTGGATTTTTCACAATTTCTCCTATCTAATACTGCCATCCAATCAAAAATCGGACAAATAGTTCTAAAGTTGTGGGGCGTTTTGTAGACCCTTGCAATTTGTCAGTTTTCCAACCAATAAACAGCATTACATATTACAAGTGATATCTGTGTGATCACAATCTTTATTATAGATATTATGGTATCTTTGTAAACATAATGCTTCAAGCTAACTTTCCCTGTAAACCAAATATGCTATATTTGAACAGTTTGTTGTTTAGGACCGTGGGAAAGTGACTGCTAATACGGTCTTATCTAACGTTTGAATCTGAACCCTAACGGACTTTTACAACATGGCTAGTCATAAAAGTTTGCACGCATCTTGTATAGCTTGTATGGACGAGAGATTTCTATATTTGTTCAGACTTTTGTTATTCAAATAATTCTAAGTCAAACACTTTTATGAAAAGATAATTTACAAATATACACTTCAATTCTTTGATTTATTCTCTACACTGTGTTATAATAATATTTCATTTTGGGTAAAGCAAATATTCCTAAATTACGTTTAAAACTAGGCCTAGTTTTGTTAGCCGTCTTGTAGATAGAACATAAAAATGGTGTTTTCAAAATAAGAAATTTGAAATTGATAAATGTTTTTATACAGTTCTATTTCAAACTAAATTACGAAACTTTTCTACGCTAACGAAAAAATTACAAAAAATGTTTACTACTTGTTATGTAGGCCTAAAGTTGAACATTTTTCTTTCGTTACTGAACATTTTTTGTTTCTTGAGCTAATAACTTTTACAATTTTACATCAATAAATTTTTAATTGCATATATGAATTCTTTGAACCTTTCTCTACAAAAAAGGTATAGAACACTTTTGGATTGGCATATAATTACTATATTTGGCGACTTTTAGAAAATATCCTTGCACACGCACCGAAATGATTTGGCGTTGCAAAACATTAACATTGACAGTTGTAGGGTTAATGTATGTTAAAATAGTCCACCGTTTTCCCACTATAAAAAAGTTTAGCAGACTTTCAACTCTCCCAAACTCACTTCTAAATGATGGAAATCAGTAGAATTTTTCTCAACTTTTATGATCAAAAGAAACGGGCAAATGATGTGGGTGTATTAATTTCACATTTGATAGTACCTGTACTATATAATATATAAAATGTTCTGCTGGCCAAAGGATATAATTTCAATCTCACTGCTTTTATATACATGCTGTACACACAAGCAGCTATTCTGTGCCTTCCTGAGTAGACAAATTTCCCAAAAAGTTGGTTGAAACCCTAAAACATTTAGAGTAAATTTTGGAAATTCACTCAACTCACATCAACGGTTCAGCTGCTTGATCGAATTATTAGCCTATTATTTAATGGTATTATAACCCAATAATTATGTTTCCAATGTTTGTATACAAACTATACAAAGAAAATAATGAATAAATAAACAAATTTCGTACTATAACATTACGGAAAGGTAAGAAATAAAATTTGCACCTATTTAAATATTTTCTGTTATGTCTAGATACAACAAACAAGGTGCAACACCAGGCACACCTTCAGATTGTTCCGATTCTCCTGCTTCTTTACTGTAAGTGAAAGAGTACAAACATATCCTTTTACTATTAACAAGTTTGTAGTACTGCTAAGGAGTATTTAACAAATTACACTCACTATTCTAGTTACAGATTCAGGAAATGTTTTAGGTGAATCTTTCCAAATAGTGTGGAATTGACTATATAATTTGTATTAAATTGTAAACCATCAATAATAATTAATAGTCCAGTGCAGTCAACTGTTGAGAACTCAAACTCCTTGACAACTCTAGTATTTTTCCGCTTTTCTGAAAAAAATCTTATAATAAATAAATAATAGGATAACTCAAATTAGTTTGGAGCTAAATTTTACTTTTATAAAACGAAGTAATTAACTAAGAATAATATTTTTATTTTATTAAGTGCAGAAAATTTTGTTCAACATAGATAAATAGTTTTAATTTGAATTTGTAAGAAATCTTGTAACTGCTTACACTAATATGTCAAGTTAAGTATATAGTTCATTACATTACAACGTACTTACAGTTTCTGATTTACGAATTACACTAATGATCGAAGGTACTTGGTAGAACTCCATTTTAATGAAAAAAACAAACACAATTTTTAGTTAATTTACAAACTCTTCTAAATTTTGTAGAATTAACTAAAAATTGTCTCTGACTTATTGGTTTCAATTTATTCCCTTATTTATTTAAGTATTGGCTTAGCTTAAATGATATAACACAAAAGTCTCTTTATAAAAATACATAACACATTGAATATTTACTTTAATAAACTCGGGTAGGAGAACTCTTACTAGCGTGAGCGAATAAATATGAAATGCAAATTATTTAAAAATTGAAAATAAAAAGATTATTAACCCTAGAACCGGCAGATCGCACGAAACGTGCGATCATGACAACACATTTGTAACGCGTGATTGTATTGAATATTTGACCCACTAAAAATCTTCCAATCTCAAAAACACAAACACCATTGGAAAGGTAATGTTTCAAACTTTATTTTTTGTATTTACAATTTCTTTCTAAAACGTATATTTACATACGTAATCATCGTTGCAGTTTATTAGTTTTCTACAAATCAATCGGCGCCCGAAAATTCATACAAAACATAACGAAATTACTCAACTTTCGTCAATCTCTAAAACCCGCCCAGTAGGTTGTCTTAGTTAAAACTATGTATCGATGGATTAATCACAATTTCCCCTATCAAAAACTTTCATCCAATCAAAAATCGGACAAATAGTTCTAAAGTTGTAAGGGGTTTTGTAGACCCTTGCAATTGGTCAGTTTTCCAACCAATAAACAGCGTTATTTATTTCACGTGATATGTGTGTGACCTCAATCGCTTTTTAGAGATATTTTGGTATCTTTGTAAACATAATGCTTCAAGCTAACTTCCCCTGTAAACCAATTATGCTATATTTGAACAGTTTGTTGTGTAGAACCGTGGGAAAGTGACTGCTAATACGGTCTCATCTAACGTTCAAATCTGAAGCATAACGGACTTTTACAACATAGCCAGACATAGGAGTTTGCGCGCGCATCTTGTACAGATGAGAGTTTTCTATATTTTTCTAACTTTTGTTATTCAAATAATTCTAAGTCAAACACTTTTATGAAAAGATAATTTACAAGTATACAGTTCAGTTCTTTGATTTATTCTCTACACTTTGTTATAATAATATTTTAATTTTGGGCACAGCATATATTAGTAAATTACGTTTCTAACTTGGCATACTTTTGATAGCAGACTTGTAGTAAGAACATAAAATCTCATGTTTTCAAAATAAAAAATTTGAAAATGTTAAGTGTTTTTATACAGTTCTAATTAGAACTAAATTACGAAACTTTTTTACATTTATGGAAAAAATTACAAAAAATGTTTACTACTTTTTATGTAGACTTAAAGTTGAACTTTTATTTTTCGTAACTGAACATTTTTTGTTTCTTGAGCTAATAACTTTCTAAATTTTACATCTATAACTTTTTTACTGGCATATAAAAATTCTTTGAACTTTTCTCTACAAAAAAGGTATGGAACACTTTTGGATTGGGGTTAATTTACTATTTTTGGTGAATTTTTGAATAAATGCTTGCACCCGCAAAAAAATCCATTTTCGTTAAAGCTGCCAGTTCTAGGGTTAAAAGTTCCAAACGTTAAGTTAAAAGTTAATACTTTAGACTTTATTTTTTTTTACTTTAGAATCTCAAAACGTCTGATCAATATTAGTAACTGTTTATCTGTTACCCATTTAGAAGTTCTCGTTGTAATTACATGTTTAGGTTTGAATGCACCCACAACCTATAAACACATCTGGTTGGGCTGGATTAGCTTGCTGGACTTCTATCTGACGCTTTCTCTTCAAACCTGGCTGTTTCGCGACACTTTTATTTTGCAACAAGATGGTCTGATAATCTGATTGGCCCTTGTCTTCACTACGCGGTGCAACGAGTTCCCGAACTCGGTTGCCTCAATGTACCAGACACCTGG
>JAGFPH010000065.1:18697-32268 GCA_018207615.1 Philaenus spumarius
TAGGCCAAAGATGCATTTTACAAAGTCATTGTAACTGAAGAAATTTATGTTATAAAGTAACTAATGTATTTGATTTTTGAACCAAACACTCCTTCACTGGACTAATTAATCGTTTAACAAAAATAAATGGTTAGCTATGCGTAAACTGATGTCTAGACCTATAAAAATTTACTGCTTAGTTCCCAATGATCCAAATTTTTTTTGTGCCAAAATTTTCTATGATGTACAACTTCCAGTTCATATCACTTGAGCACATAATTAATCCTTCAATATCACAACTTGAAAATAAAAAATAAACACTAATCATTCTTTTTACCAAATTCTATTTACCTGCATAAAACTTCCTTACTGTAGCGGTTTTTGAGATATTTGATATTCAAAATGTTAAACGGCCGACATTTTGAAAATATTCATAAGAACGTTCTGATTTTTTGTACAATGATAAACGGTTACGCAACAAATTGGTATACAAAGTATGAGCTCAATACCTTTTTAACTTCCAGAGTCATTAAGTATTTTGTAAAAAATCAAAATGGCGGATAGCTAAGAACAAAGCATTTCCGGACCTATGTTTATATGAACTTTTTTCTCAGTTTAATTAAGTACAAAATTTATTTACCATAATTTTGAATCACCCTGTATATAATTAGGTATGTACAATTTAAGACCAATATATACAAACACATACAGCAAACGTTCCAATTTTTATATAGACCGCTTAATGAAGACAAGGGCCAGTCAGATTATCGGACCTTGATGTTGCAAAATAAAAGCGAAGCGAAACAGCCAGGTTTGAAGAGAAAGCGTCAGATAAAAGTCCAGCAAGCTAACCCAGCCCACCCAGATGTGTTTATAGGTTATGGGTGCATTCAAACCTAAACGTGTAATTATAACGAGAACTTCTAAATGGGTAAAAGATAAACAGTTACTAATATTGATCAGACTTTTTGAGAACTTAAAGTAAAATAAATTAAAGTCTTAAGTATTAACTTTTAACTCAACGTTTAGAACTTTTAATAATCTTTTTACTTTCAATTTTTAAATAATTTGCATTTTATATTTATTTTTTTCACGCCAGTAAGAGTTCCCCTACTGGAGTTTATTAAAGTAAATATTCAATGTGTTATGTATTTTTGTAAAGAGACTTTTGTGTTATATCATTTAAGCTAAGCCAATACTTAAATAAATAAAGGAATAAATTGAAACCAATAAGTCAGAGACAATTTTTAGTTAATTTTACAAAACTCTTCTAAATTTTATAGAATTAACTAAAAATTGTGTTTGTTTTTTTCATTAAAATGGAGTTCTACCAAGTACCTTCGATCATTAGTGTACATCGTAAATCAGAGACTGTAAGTACGTTGTAAATATAATGAACTATATACTTAACTTGACATATTAGTGTAAGCAGTTACAAGATTTCTTACAAATTCAAATTACAGTAGAACCCCGATTATCCACGAGTGGATTACCCGCGTTGCGGCTTAACCGCGATCGCCAAAAAAATACAAATTAAATACGTAAAATAACCCAAATGCGATACTACGGCGAACGAAGTTTAGCGAGTGAAGGCCCATTATCTCGCGCGCAGACTGTAGCGCCACCTCAAAGACAATACAGTAAGCAGAAAAATCAAATAACCTTCATAACGGGACTATTCTCACCCCCACGCCCAACAAAAACAATAGTAACAACTCGCTATTTCTCCCTCCACGCAGTCGTCAGTGTCACTAAATCAGTGTTAAGAAAAATTCGTTCAGCCATTGTAAAAAAGGAGTCAAATGCAAAGAAACAAAAATAAATAAAGGACTTTTTTACTCCATGCTGATAGAGATTGATATTGAAAGTGCATTTTGATAACAGTAGTACTGTAGTAGTTATGTACTGGACTGTGTTTGTTTTGTTTTTTGTAAATACAATTTAAAAAGTGTGTGTGAAACTATGTAATTTTTCCAACATTTAAAGTTACATAATACTGTACATATTTAATTAAATTAATTGTTATTACCTGAACCTTTTGTAAAGATTAATTAAGCACTTATTTTAGTTTTACGGTCATTTTGAACTATTTCTAGGGCATTTTAGGTTAGTTTCGGATTATCCGCGATTTCGATTATACACGGAAGTTCAGCCACCCATTATCGCGGATAATCGGGAGTCTACTAAACTATTTATCTATGTTGAACAAAATTTTCTACACTTATTAAAATTACAATATTATTCTTAGCTAATTACTTCGTTTTATAAAAGTAAAATTTAGCTCCAAACTAATTTGAGTTATCCTATTAGGTATTTATTTATTATAAGATTTTTTCAGAAAAGCGGAAAAATACTAGTGTTTTCAAGGAGTTTGAGTTCTTAACAGCTGACTGCACTGGACTATTAATTATTATTGATTGTTTACAATTTAATACAAATTATATAGTCAATTCCACACTATTTGGAAAGATTCACCTAAAACGTTTCCTGAATCTGTAACTAGAATAGAGAGTGTATTTTGTTAAATACTCCTTACCAGTACTACAAACTTGTTAATAGTAAAAGGATAAGTTTGTACTCTTTCACTTACAGTAAAGAAGCAGGAGAATCGGAAGAATCTGAAGGTGTGCCTGGTGTTGCAGCTTGTTTGTTGTATCTAGACATAACAGAAAATATTTAAATAGGTGCAAATTTTATTTCTTACATTTCCGTAATGTTATAGTACGAAATTTGTTTATGTTTTCATTATTTTCTTTCTATACAAACATTAGAAACATAATTATATTATTGGGTTATAATACCATTAAAAATAATAGGCTAATAATTCAATCAAGCAGCTGAACCGTTGATGTGAGTTGAGTGAATTTCCAAAATGTACTCTAAATGTTTTAGGGTTTCAACCAACTATTTGGGAAATTTATCTACTCAGGAAGGCACAGAATAGCTGCCTGTGTGTAGAGCATGTATATAAAAGCAGTGAGATTGAAATTGAAATCCTTTGGCCAGCAGAACATGTTATATATAGTACAGGTACTATCAAATGTGAAATTATTACACCCACATCATTTGCCCGTTTCTTTTGATCATAAACGTTGTAGAAAAATTCTACTGATTTCCACCCTCACGAAGGGGGTTTGGGAGGGTTGAAAGTCTGCTAAACTTTTTTATAGCGGGAAAACGGTGGACTATTTTAACGTACATTAAAAGGGAAAGTTGTAGCAATACCACATATGACCTTGTAAGTGAGTCAGATTCCGTGTTACGGAAAAAATTCATTAAAGTAAGAAAAAACTCAAAACTTAAAAGTCATGCTAGAAACTTGAAATTTGACACAAAGGCTCTTTTTAGTATAAGAATGAATTTAAACAAATATCACACCCCTCCGCGACCAACAAACCCCAGGGGGTTTAGGGGAGTTTATAGGTAAGAACCAATCAGATCATCTTGTTGTAAAATGAAAGTGATGCAAAAAAGCCAGTTTTGAAGAGAAAACATCAAGTAGAAGTCCATCAAGTTAAGCCACGGCAACCAGATGTGCTTATAGAAAAAAAAGAGGTTTAAAAAACAAATTAGAATAAAATAAATATTGTACATGCAATTTTTATGAAATTTTCAGATATTGTAGCCTATAGTTTTTTGCATGACCTTTATTTTGAAACCTAGAGCACCTCTTGCATGACCTTGAGAGGAGTAGTTATAAGATTTAAAGGCTAAAAGATACTGAATTAAAAAGCTAAAATAGCGAGAATTTAAATTTTTTAATGTTGATTGTTCGGTGTCCAAGTCACTATTGAATGTTGACTATTAATGTTGCATCATTTTGCTCCGTCGTGTGACTTCATGTGTCTTGTTACTAAGACGCATTTCGGTCAGAAAGACTTCAGTACAGAATATTCAGAAAAGAAACTACAACGGATATAACGATCCATGCGCAGTCACACTATGAGTTCACACAGAAAATGGCAGCATATAACAGTTTTGTCCACCGTCTCCTATCCATTCCATTAGACAATAAAGATTTTGAAGAAGAATTAAACATATTGTTCGAGCAAACGGATTCAAAAGTGAAATAGTTGACAAGTTATTAAAGAAACATAAGAAAACAACATTGACAAAAAAAACATAACACTGTGCAGAATAGAACAGACAAAAGGAAATTTGTTTCCGCCAATTACACCAATATAATAATTATATCTACAATTCTGAAAAATGCATTCAGTAAACATAACATCATTGTCACACATTGTACTAATAACAAAATTGTGTAAAAACACAAACATACTCACAGATAAGAAATCTCAACAAATTAGATTGAGCCGACTGTGATTGCTTCTATATCAGACAAACGGGCAGAACTTTCATTGAGCACTTTTTGTCATAATAACTTTAAAAAAACTCAAAAAATAACTTAAATGCCAATAGATCGAGCTATACGCAACATTTAATTGATTGCAATCACTCATACACGGGTTTCGAAATCAACATGACACCAGTCCAAATTCGAAAAAAGGGACGATTGATAAATGCAATTGAAGAGTTAGAGTTTTACAAAGAATTTAAACAATCACCAGACAACATACTGAATGAAAAATTATCTTTCCAGTCTAACTTATTGTATGAGACGACTTTGAGATGGAATAGACTAAAAGTACCGACCAACCAATCTGTAATCCCAGCCTCACTGCAACAGTCAGTAGTTCGTGAATCATGCAGCAGTGTGCAAGTGACCCAGCGTTGTATATGTGTGTGTAGTGTTTTACATGTTAACAAGAATGTTTTGACGACTTTTACGGAGGAATAAACTGAGGATGGAATTCCGACTCCGAACCATAGTAACAAGTAAAATAAGGTAATTTATTTACACATTGTTTTAATTTTTGACAGGTTTTTCTCTTATTTTTACTTAATACTTCTGTAAAACGGAATCTAAATCACTTACAAGGTGGTAAGAAATCTTAAAAAAAAACTAATTTTCTTAACTTACAACTTTCCTATTAAATGTATGTTAAAAAGTTCACCGTTTTCCCTTTTGCATCCTTACAACCCCCCCCCCCCCCCCCAAACCCTCTTGTGGAAATTGTTAGCTTTTTTTACAATGTTTATGATCAAAAGATCTCACCTGGGTGATTTAATTCAAACAAACGCTTTATTTTTGAACATATTACACATACTAATACTAATGCTTTACTGGTGTTGGCTTTTATGGATGCAGTAGAAATTCGCTAACATACATTCACTAACACGACTTCCTCGATAACAAGTGCATTTTTCTAATCCCCCTAACACTTAATTGTCATAACAGTCAATGTTGAAGATAGCACGACTATTAATATTTAAAAAACCTCAATAGCACAATTTTTTTTGCCAATACAGATCGCAGCTCTAACCCTCTATGGCACATCTTTTTTCAAAACCAAAAACCTTTATAACAAGAGTTCAACCTCAGTAGGAAGTCGTTTTGCACTACGGTACCTTTATAGCACGACTTCATCCTTCACAGTACATAGCTCCCACGGTCAGTGAAACAACGGAATGAATGTTTTGAAGGAAACGATGTCTTATGCTCAGGTTTAAACATGAAAACCCAGCTTCCTCCCCTTACCAACCCTCATCAACTGTCAGGGTCACCTTAAAAACCTGGTCAGTATTGAACCTGCTGTCAAATCGGTTTAGTGATGTTTATTCGTTTTTAGTTCGTTTGGTGTGCATTGTTTTGTTTGGGACATTCCATTCTGGAAAATTTAAAATTACGCCATTCCAAAGTGGAGTTTAAAAAGTGATTAAAAGTATCAAAGAAAACGCGACAAAAAGAAAAACTGATTTTACCAAGGAATTTAACATTCCATCTGCTACGATGGATACAATTTTGAAAAATTAGTATAAATATGAAGATTTTAGTGGACTCCGTAAAACATGTGCAAGAGCGAATAAAGTCGAATTTCAAGATGTGGATCAAAGTGTTGTTAAAAGGCTAAAACAGTGTTAAGATAAAAATTTGCCTATCAGTGGCCTTATCTACAATAAAAAGCACAGGAGTTCGCAAAACACTTGGCACTTGGCAATGTTTGTGCTAGTAATGGATGGCTACACAATTTAAAAAAAAGGAATAAAATCGTATTTAAAAAGTATTGTATATATCTATGTTCTGTTTTTATATTACAGTAATTTAATGTTCATTTTTCATTCATTCAATTAGTGTACAGCAGATGAACAATAAATTGTCTTTTCTATATACTGCACATATTTTAAATGTGCGTTTTTATTTACTAACAAGTTAAATTACAGAGCATATTTTGTTACTGTACAATAATAATAAAATGCACTTTTTAAAATGAAACGTGCTAGTGAGGGATGACCTTAATAGTACGACTTTAAGTCAACATGGCCTTGATAACACGAACCTCAACTACAAGAGTCCTTGGATAACAAGACTGTTTCCCAAATCCCCTTGAGTCTTGCTATCGAGGTTCTACTGTACATTATATTATAGGCTCCAATTGTTATATTTTAGTACTCCAACATAACTCACCTGTATCTATTGTAGTCACTGTTTTGGCTACTTTGTGATAAATTAGGAGTTCGGAAATTGCTTGGTTGTTGATTATAAGAATATTTAATACTCGCTTCATTTCTGTTACCCTGCCAACAGAATATAACTATTAAAGTGTTATGTAGAGTATATACCAGATATACTGGTTAGCAGATGTAACCAGCTTTAGAGTAAAATATGACAGACTACACCATACATTTAAAAGTAATAAAGTTTATACACTGTCTTGTGTTCCATTACTCACCTTGTAAAGGCTACCATTTTTAAAAAAAGCTCTATGGATTCATCCTCAGACAGCATAAAACTGTCATTTACTCAATAGAGGTCGTCACAAAGAAATATAAAAACATTTAAAACATGACACAACACAATAACATTAAAACACACAAAAATAGATATTTGACAAAATATTGCGGTAATGGATTACAGTAGACTGTGGGTATAACCTCGTATGCACTCATACTCACCCCTTCATTCTTATCTGAATTATATTCATCATTTATTTCATTTAGACGAAATAGCAATAAAAAGCCCTACATTCAATCACTGAATTTGAGTTTTCTCAATTTGTTCATAGTTTATTAAAAGCAATATATCGTTGGATTTGTCTTAAGATAGTCTACAAAATTTTTTTGTAAAATGTATAGTTTCCTAGATATTTAACATTGAAAATTTTCAACTGCCGCCATTTTGAAATGGATTGTTGCAGGAAAACAAATTATTCCAGTAAAATGTACCCTATTTAGATCAACAATCATGAATTTATCTTAAACCATTTCTGAAATATTAAAGTATTCTAATCATCACTTACAGACGGACAGGCAGATCGAGATAGGACACATGTAATATTGTATTATTTGTTTGTTTACAATAATAATCCCGTAATAAACTGACAAATAATCCCGTAAAGTTTTGGACAGTCGAAGTTGGACACCTGTTATACCAAGCAATAAATAGTTTTAAAACAAAGTAAATCATCGTTATACGTCTAACCATCACATAAGGTTTATTGTTTAAAATGATAAAGCCATGTTCATATTTGAAAGGAGAAGACTTTTTGTAAATTGACCATTTTTAGTTCTTTCTCAGAGCCAAATTTTGCAGGGAAGGCTCTGCAATTTTGCAGGGAATTTCATATTCCAAACAGTTACACCAAAAAATCTTCCTGAAGGTCATCTGTATATAAAAGAATGTGAACTTGTGGCAGAGGGCTACCATGCGTATAATTTAACCTATGACTTGCGGAAAGTGGTTTCTAAATAGAAATGGCTCTTTGACGTAACCATTAACACATCAAAACAAAAATAATATTATTGTGTGTGTGACTAGTTACTAATGTTTGACACAATGACTACATTGTGTCTGACTACAGTAGACTGCGGGTATAACCTCGGATGCACTCAGACTCACTCCTTCATTCTTTTCTGTTGTGGGGGCCACTACTTTGTTTGCTCATTTGTGTTGAATGTCTTTAGGGCGATATCATAAACTAAATTACATTTAAAGGAAAACTTGTCGTTGAGGAAGTTGTGGGGATCCATTTTCACACTTTTATAGATCTCAAACTCTTTCACCAAACCCATGTATCTACTTTTATTGCAAAAGTGTAGTACAGTACCTCCAAAAGTGCAAAAGTTCAGAATATCTTTATATTTATGGTTTTTAACAAACAGATGTTCAGCGAAAATGGAGAAGGTTCTCTTGGGCAAGTGTCCCTTAAATCGCTTTTTGAAATTTATGTCTGTCCTGTGTGAAAATTGTGTCATTCGCTACATGCGATTTTGCATATGCCAGTCTTATTACTTTCTCACTATACTATAGTATAAAGAAAGTATAGTGATCGCAAAAAAAATTTGATGTTGAGATTTTTGTGGAAATATCCGTTTTGGGATCCCCTGAGTCCAAAAAAGTGGTTTTTACAAAATGTCTGTATGTATGTATACAAATCTAGAGCAAAAACTATTCGATCGATTTCAAACAAATTTGCACCAGACATGTCAAGTAGGCCTGTATAGATGCACGAAAAACGGTTTTGAAAAATTTTGAAAAACAACCCCCTTGTTGGCAAAAAAAATCAGTTATTATTTTTTTATAAAAAAACCGCTCTAACGATTTTGATAAAATTTGGCTTATTTGTAGCCTTTAATGTACCCTACCATATGCAAAAAACCACATCTTTCTAAAAATTCTCCTTTAGCAAATAATAATAATAATAATAACTGATTTTTGGGGGATTTTTGCTATAAAGGGGGTTGTTTTTCCAAATTTATCAAAACCTTTTTTCGTGCATATATAAAGGCCTAATTGACGTGTTTGGTGCAAATTTGTTAGAAATCGATAGAATAGTTTTCTCTCTAGATAATAATAATAATAATAATGTTTATTAGTTAATCTCCTACTTTAATAAATCACCTCTCCTACCCCACCTACATTAATGAAGTCACAGTGAATCTGTTTAATAATTTAAATATGTTTGTGAGAAAGTATGTGCCAGTTCCTGGTACAGTTTATCATTTTTGGTTTTGTTTATGTTTTTTACTGACTTATTCATAAAGTGATTTTGTCTTTAGCTAGTTCATTTCATTTCATTTTCATTTCATTTTATTTATAAAGCTGTTGACAAAATTTCAATTGTACAGCCATGGTCAAAATATTTAAAAAAACATACATTAAAATTTAAATAATAAAAATCACAACAAAATAATAAAGAACACAACAACAATAATTAAAAATACAAGCAATAAATAGAATCCACAATACAATAAAATACACTGGCAATACCCCAACAATTCAAAACTACCAATAAGGATCTGGGCACAGCTTTCCCAGACTCATTCCTCTATTGCATAAACTCACCCACGGAGTAATAGCCACCTCTCACCAACAAATCCTTCAGATGTTTTTTAAAAGTTAAGTTGTTTTTTATTTTCTTAATAGACTCTGGGAGCCTGTTAAATAAAGCTATTCCATCTTGAGCAGGTAGTTTTTTATGAAGATTTAGTCTGTGTTTTACCAATCTTAAGTCACTCCCCTTTCTAGTGAAATAAGTGTGGTAGTCCCTATTTTGTGCTGTACAGCACTTAAACCGTCAAAACAGTATTATCTCCATTATATAAATACAGGTCATACTTTAGAGTGTGACTTAATGTTGATACGTATTCCGTGGAAACTTTTTGACGTGTTTTGGGGTTCTGTTTTTTTATAAGTTTGTCAATAATTGAGCTTCTGTACCCCTTAAAATTACAACTATCATTTGATTTTGATATAGATAGGTCTACAAAGTTTAGGTTGTTTAATAACAATTAATATTTCCTCTTCGAGTGTGAATTAGATGTTCGGATGGATAGTGTTAAAGAAGTTGAAGTTAAGTACTTCAAAAAGTATACTTGTATAATACATATATCTACTACTTTTGACCTACTGAGATTCTTCTCAGACCTGAGATATTTATTTCCAACGTGGTTTTAAAATGACTCTGTGAGAACGCCAGATAAAGGGGATCCTATAGCTAAACCCTCCTTCTGAATGTAAAATGGTTTCTTGAATTTAAAGTAGTTTTGTTTTAAAACTGTTTCGGTTGATGAAACGAGTTCATTTATTACGTCATTCATAGCGATGAGGTTTTAAGTTATGCTTCAAAATGGTAAGGACATCGTACACAAATTAGCAAACATATTAGTAAGCCACCTCAATAGATAAGAATGAAGAGGGGAGTTTCAGTGCCTACAAGGTTATCCCCGCAGCCCAGACTAGTCCGGTACAGGTTCTACACCGCGATATTTTAGCCAAAATAACCATTTTCATGTGTATTTGCAAGTGGTGGGTACAAAAACCGTGTACTGTTTGAAAACTACAATTATCTGAATAAAACAAACAAACTGATACTTCTTCATTGTTTATGTACTAGGTTGTAGTATACCTACATAAATATATATACAAGCTCTATACACTGTATTGCGTCCTATTTATAGTTTTTTCTGTTATCTAGCAATAAATATATACAGTTTTATTTCTATTTATATGAAACAAATTTTGGTTATTTTAAATTATTCACCAAATCATTCATAACATGATTAATGCTATGAAATACCTTTTAAGATGTCGGTAACGTAATAAGAAATGTGAATTTAACTTAAATTTTACGTTACACATGTAACAACCGATAATAAATTTTACAGTAAGACGATCCAATCTAAATAGTAACACATCAATAATTTAACCTGTTGCTTTTAACCGTTATTTTTTTTCAACGAAAGTTTGTTTTTGTTGGGAAAAAAGAGGAGAAACACCCACCACTAGTATTAATGTTACTGTGTTGTGTCTTGTTTTAAATATTTTTTATTTCTTTGTGGCAATTTTTTTTGAATGAATGGAGTTTTTTGCGGCCTGGTGTTGACTTAAAACCGCGGTAATAGACTACGAGATAGTGTACATAAGGTACAAACCTCATTACATATAAACATGTGATCTGGTGGATATACTACACAGGGCCGCAGCTACAGATTTTTCTAGGGGGGGCAAGTCCTAAAATTGCCGCCCCCTTCCACCAAGCAACTGTGGATTTTTTTCAATGCCAATGGCATTTTACGGCTAACACGAGGCACACAAACGTTTTTAGGAAAACGTCCCAAACCTTTTATGATAGTTTTGATATTAGCTTATTAAAAATCTAATAATATATAATAATAGTTAAGATTGGTAAATTATTATGAAACCATAAATCTGCAAGTATAATTTTTAAGTGAACAAAGAAAAACAAATTCTTTAAAATGTGTTTATTAAATTGCAGTGAACAAACAGTATGTAATATACACAGCTCCCTCTCTATACATAAAAGAATACAGTTTCTCAATAAGTTTAAAAAGATAAATAAATTTTATTTTTCTTGATTTTTTGGCAGCAAAGGTCTTGATTATGTCAGAAAATGAAATTTTTGACGCTCTTTCATGTTTAATTGAAATAATACTTAAATTGGTGAGTCTTTGTTGTTTCATTGTGCTTCTCAAATAGTTTTTTATCAATTTCAGTTTACTGAAGCTCCTCTCACCCGAAGCAACAGAGACTGGTAGAATAAGAAATATTTGCAGAGCTGTCGTGATGTTTGGGTAAGCCTTCTTCTAGGTTTTTCTCATAAATTATTTTAAATGTATATTGTGCTGTAGCATTTTTAATCTACTGTCCATTTCAATGGCATGAAATTTAAAACTCTCTATTTCATCAACCAGTTCGTCTTTGTTTAAATCTTCTGGGTAAATGTCGGCTAACATTTTGGCTCTAACTTGTAAATCTTTTGCATCAGTTTTGTCCATTTGGGAGCCACTCAAAAAACCAAATTTACAATCTATGTCTTTTAGTGCATTGAATCTGGTGTTCATCTCGCTTAGAATTCTGTCAATTATTTCCATGAGAGAAGCCCGGAACTTTTCTTCTTGAGTTAAGCCAAATGCTTCATCTTCACATTTTTCTCCAGGCATCATTTTCTTTTTCCTTCTTCTTTCTTCTTTAAATTCAGTTTCCAAATCATTGTTTTGGGCCATGATCTTGGCGTCTGCTATAGCTTCCGATCCTAAGCTTTCTCTTTTTGAAGACAATAGATTTATCAGCACTTGGATATTTCTCATTGCTGTGTCAACTGTCACATCTTCTCTCTGAAGAAACTTATTGACTCTATCAATTGGCTTTAGTACACTGTACCAAAAACAAGTCAACACTATAAACTTAAAATAATTCATTTGACTCAAAAGAGCTTTTGCTTCAGTTTTAGTTTCTGACATGGTTCCATTAGCTTGTAAATCTTTGAGAGCTAATAATATTTTGTCCAGATGTTTGAAGACGACTTCAACAGACTCTAACCGTGCTGACCACCTTGTTTTGCTTTCTGCCTTCAAAGTTAAAGGTGCATAATTTTTCAGCACCTCCCACCGCGAAGTAGAACCACTGAAGTAGTTATATAGGGAATGCAACACTCCAAAATAGTTTTGTGCTTGAATACAAGTATCAGCAGCGTGGACTCCCACCAGGTTAAGGGAATGAGCTGCGCATGGTACAAAATAGGCATTTTTATTCTCTTTCAATATTCTAGCTTGGACTCCTTTGTATTTTCCAGCCATGTTGGCGCCATTATCATACGACTGACCTCTACATAGATTCAGATCCAAACCATCACTATTTAGCTTTTTAATAATTTCTTGGGAAAGACCTTCTCCAGTTTTGTCTGAAGCAAGGAAGAAATCTAGAAAACATTCCACAACTTCTGGCCCATTATTGCTCACTTTCACATAACGAATGATCTGTGTCATCTGTTCATGATGACTGATGTCTGGAGTACAGTCGAACATTAAGGAAAAATACTTAGCTTTTTTAACATCTTGGAGGATATCTTCTCTTATTTTGTTAGAAATTATATCAAAAAGTTCATCCTGGATTTCTGAGGAGAAATAGCTTAGCTGTCCTTTCTTATGACGTTCAATGTGTTTTCGAAGTGGGGCATTGTAGTGGGACAAAAGAGCTATTGTGTTAAGAAATTTACCACTTTCTGGATTTTCAAAGTCACACCTTTCACTTGTTCCTCTAAGTGGACTTCCTTGCTTCGCTAAATATAAAATAGTATCAATATTACAATGTAAAACTTCCTTCCAGTGAGATTCTTCTTTTTCAATAGCATCTTGGAGTTCTTTGTCAATGCCTCCTTTTCCAAGAGATGTTTCTAAAGATTTCCACATACAAAAGCAACGTCTGTGAATGGAAGAATTTTCATGTTCTGGTATTTTATCACTAAGTTTTTTCCACTTTACAAATCCCTCTTCTTTGGCTAATGATGAAATTTTAGACTCGTGGGTAAACAAGTGAGAAAACATTCTGCAAGGAATGCAGTACAATGAAACTCTAGTTTGACTGTAAGCTAAAAAAAACCGTCTGACATGAGATCCATTTTTTAATGATTTATAAAACCAATCTTTAGTAAGGGTTCGTCCATCTCTTTCGCTGTTGGATAGGTCCAGTTGATAGTTACTATTTGCCCTCATTTTAGTGATATAACACC